>JAXIVJ010009747.1:17500-45000 GCA_036785665.1 Chirona hameri | reverse complement strand
AACATGAACACGATGCTGTTTGATTGAAGTGTGAGTCGTGGCGATAGCATCGTGCTGATATTGTTGTACTTGAATAGTGAACAGCACAGCGATGTTGAAATGACATCCGTCCGAACTTCCACCAGCGGAGTAATTTTTCGACCAAACGTCCAACTATACCTACCTATTACACTGCCGAGCTGGCAGCATTCCACCTTAACGGGCCAGGTGTTTCTGGTGCAAGACATTGTGGTCCGGGTGGCTCAGTCGGTAGGGTGTTGGGCTCGGAATCCATGGGTATTCTGCTCTAACCGAGGGTATTCTGTTTTCCCACTTGGGTCAACGTGAGAGACTTGGATGACGACACTTGCATAGTGGTAAAGCCACAATACCGCCGCCACCGCGGTGCAAAACATTCACACTTCATTACACGAGGCTAAAGACAACACGATGCAACGTGATTCGGCCTATCTTTACCATCCAAAGCGAACATAATAGTAGTTGGGCGCCATGTGACCTTCGTTGTCGGAGCGCCCCTAAACCCCAATAAAAAAAAAGAAAAAAAAGAACATAATAGTATTCACTCTCGGCGTGGTACATGGGCGCCAAGTGACCATAAGTAGTCGGTGCGCCCAAAAACCCAATCATCATCATCGGCGTGGTACGTACGGCGTGCAGAGCTTCAGAATGCATACCCACCAGTAAGTGGTCCGCATATATCTTCTCTAGCACCGTTACAACCGTGCCATTAGGGAAATGAAGCGAGCATAAATGGCAGTATTATGCATCGGTCTAATGGTGATAATCTAAACATAGATATAAGTTGGAAGCATGGAAATCCGAGGTAGACTAGTCGAGATTACGTTCACGGTGGTATCCATTTTAAACGTAATTAATGAGTCAATTAAGCGGCCGTACTTAACGCCGACTTTTGTTCTGCTAAAACATTGTGGGGAAAGTTTCTGACCTTTGCCCATGATTGGGCTTATATTTCTTCAGCAGAATATATATTTTTTTGTTACCGAAACATTGCATTTCCAGTTAACACAGACTAATGTCGTGTCTACACAATGGGACCGGCATTTTTTCTCCAACCTGAAAACGGCCCGTGTCGAAATCAGGGATCAGATTGCCCTCTGAGGCTTCCTCTCATTTGATTGCAATGCCCTCACCCTGGCGAGGGCCCACAATGTCCAATAACCCTCACCCTGGTGGTGATGGTGGTGGTGGTGGGGGGGAGTCATTTTGACCCCTGATGTTGTTCGGGAATAGCGGGAAAACGGCGGCAAATTTAGCACAGCTATTTGGACATCAATTACCCACATTGTGTGAAAATTTTGACTTCAGGTCATCTCAGGTCAGGTGACCAGGTCACGTCAAGTGACCTTACCTCCAAAAGTGTGTGTGGTCGTGCCAAAGCCACAGTGTTTGTCAGAGATATTTGAAACCTACAGGATTTCGTAAGGTGATAAGTACCTACAAATCGTGTATCTCGGATTGTTCATATCGTTGACCTAAGGTCAGGTCAATTTCGTGACCTCATTATAAGTCGATGGGAACATCTGCAAATGCTTTCTATTCAGAGAATATGCATTAGATCAGGCCAATTATCTCAGAATCATGTTATTTTAGCTCATTATTGATGACCCAGGTGCAATTGTTGCTCGGTGACCTCTGCCAGGTCAGCTGAGGTCATCTGAAGTTACCAGGATTGTTTTGTGAAAATCACTCTAGATATAATACAGATAGAGACATGCAAATGATGCCACTGTGTTTGCCTCGTCAAGACGCATCGCCCCATATGCAACATGACCTACTTGGGTCACCAATTGACCTTGGCCTGAGGTCAAATTTTGAAGTTGCCCTAACCAGGTCATCATTAATATGTTTCGAAACGTCTGAACGAGGCAAACACGATAGTATTAAAATTATTGTCCTATGTTTAACCGATACAAAGTTATTCACGAAAAACTTTTTGGAAGAAAATGTCATCGTGACCTTTGGTGACCTCTGCAGCCTAGACTATTTACCTTAAATAAAATTTGAGGACACCAAGTGGGATTACATTTTGCATGAGCTTTCGATTGTGTTTTTCGTTTGTTGCAAGCTATCATACTTCCCCAGATATTTGGGGGTTTCTGGAGCAAAGTCCTAAACTTGGCAAATTTGACCTTTAATGACCTCTGATGACCTCAATATCGACATGAGCTAAAAAGTACCCGAAATAATTTCGAATGTTCTTCTCAAGAGCTTTCGAACACTTTTTCCTCGTCTTTTCTTCTTTTTCCTCGTTTTCCCTTTTAGTTTTCGAGTTAGTGGGGGTCATTTTGACCCCCCTCCACACCAGGGCGAAGTTGTCTCAGAGGCCCACCGGGGCGCGGACTAAACCAGCTACACATCATACAGAGGCCTAATCTGCCTGATCTCAAACATATTAATACTAAATGACGCTCAGCCTCATGTTAGGTACAGTTTGTGTTGTATGCTGGGCACTGGCGGATCCAGCCTCTCTCCGAAGTCCGTGTGGTTGGGGGGCATCTTTTTGTGGAAAAAGGTACCCCCATTTTTTCCCCTCCGTGGATTTGGGCCGGTCACCTTATTTTTTATTTTTTTGGGGGGGTCAAATACCCCCAATGTTGGAAATCCGAGATAGCCATTTTGAAGAGAATGTCAATTTCTTTCTTTCGAAGAATTTTATTTGGAATTTGCTTCAAAATTCTGTTTTCTACAATTTTTCAAACATTTATCGTTTTTCCACACAAAAAATGGCATGACATGTCATTAAAACTTCATTATCTCCCAAAATACTACATCAATTTCACTGAAATTTGGTGAGAAGACTTCAACTTCATTCAGGATAAGGTACTGAAAGTTTCACGTTGATATCTATCAAAGTTTTCAAGTTATTGAGAAAATCCGAGAGGGGGCAAATTCTGCCCCCCCCCCCCCCCCCAGCGGGGCGCGGGTTAAGTGTCACTGGGGCTGCTTGAATTGCATCAGGTGCGCTGTTTTGTCTATCATTGAAAGAAAGGGATACATAAAAAACTTAAAATTCAATCACTCGAGAAAAAAAGTCCGTTTTCATGAAGTTTTCTCCTAAGATCATTGCTTTTTACGTTCAGTGCAGGGAACGCGTGGGGGGGATTTGTATTGAATGCACCCCAGACGCTAAGAACCGCTGTCATCGGCTTTCTCACGCGCATTTATGTAATAAACCGCAAGATCTGCGGAGTAACTTGAGACTATCGTTGCTGGAAAGTAGGAAACACTTCCAGTAACCATCACCAATCACTATATAACGTTTACCATTCGACATGCGCTTATACAACTCGCATTGTTATGCGTAGTGCGTACAGACCTATGTCAGTTACCAACCGCACCGTTCTGGTACACCAAAACACCGAATACCACCTTTTCACTGTTTTTTTACTCTCGAGTTTCTTGGTAGCCTTCTCTCAGTCTGTCCAGGAATCACACATGACAGAACGCTGAAGCGCCGGCTGATTGCATCGATATCACCTGCCACGAGCGAGACTGGGAAGAGTCTCCAGCCACTCTGCGCCGAGTGGAGGGAGGAGGAAGGCGCTCGACACTGCAGCCGACTCCCCGCTGCTGATCCCGGCTCATCAGGCCGTCAGAGGGGGCGGGGGCGGGGGCGGGGGCGGGGGCGGCAGCGGCGCGGATAATCTGCTGACGGGCCGCCGGCTGGCGTCAGCACCGCGTCAACGCCAGCCTGTCACAACGCCAGACTCGCCTTCATTAAATCGCCGTCTCCGATAATCGGCGGGCGGGGGACTCGCTGAAGATACCCCTCCCCACCCGGCCGTGGCGCTCAAAGCCGCCCCCGCCCCCGCCCCGGCTGACGGCGGGGCGGCTTAGGCCGGACCGGTCTAATGGACAGAGCGGGCGGGCGGAAGCGGCCACCGCTCGCCACCGGTGTTGATCGTCTCCGAGGCCGGCCCGGCCGCTCGCAGCACGCCATCCCCGTAAGTAGATTCGTCTCTCCGGCGGAGGAGCACTCTCGGTCCTGCGCTGGCAGCCCCATTCGGTGTGACGCGGAGCGGTCTTCGACGCGGCGCCCGCCGCCGCCGCCGCCGCCGCCGCCGCCGATGCTGCTGGTTTGTCGACTGCTTGGCAATACTCGCAATGCTCCGCGGAATGCTCACGCCTTTTGTTTGTGATGCTTGTGTCTTCCTACGGCACTCGGGAGTATAATTCAAACACTGTGCCCTGCAGGTATAAAATTAACGACGTCGCTAGAGACAAGTGTTCGGTGCCAGCAGCAATTAGACGACCATGTAGGAAAGAAATAAACACTTCTTTAAGCGGAGAAGTCTGTGAATTTCTTTCATTAGAATAAATGATCTAACGGGCCGGTAGAAGACAACCGATGCTGATCTGGTAAGCGCCATTGATCGTTGACCGGTCTGCAGATGGTCGGCTTAGACTCAGATGTACCTCCGGCAGCAGATTACCTCGCCTTCGGACCGAAAGCTGCGTCGGCACCAGCTGCTGCTGCTGAGTGCGCCTCACACGCACGCCTGGCACGCGCAACACGCAGAGTCGGCGGGCAGTCGGTCGAACATCCTTCGAGCGATCTGTGTCGCTGCCAAACACCTCACCGATGATACTGACCTCATATTTATCTTCGCCGTGCCGATATAAAGGGTGGAACATCAAAAACTTCCCTTGTAATTTTTGCATATAATTTGATATTAACGCTAATGCGCGTGCCTTTCATCAACCTTGACCTGTTCAGAATTAAATTATGTACACACTGGTATGTTTCATTTATTGAAACAATGAAAGGAATCGTAAATGCGTGTGAATTTTTGCGACGAGACATATTTCATGGTTTACGCGCGGCTATTCAGTCAGCGTAGTCCTCTTTGCGGACCTGTGCACCTTTGTTCCGGATCACAGCGCGAAGTCGACTGGGAATTGACCCGATCAGGCGTCGGCACAGAGCCTTGTCTTGGCCTATCTTCCTCCAGGCCCGGTTGATTGCAGCTCTCAGCTACCGCTTGGTTTGTGGGTTGTCTGCGTTCACAGCATATTTCAGGATCGCCCACACATTCTCTATGGGGTAATATGAGATCTCTACAAAATCTCTATTCCTGTCATTGTTTCAATACATGAAACATACCAGTGTGTACATAATTTAATTCTGAACAGATGAAAGGAACGCGCATTAGCGTTAATATCAAATGATATGCAAATAAAATAAAGGGAAGTTGTTTATGTTTAACCCTTTATGTCTAGTTGTGACAATATACTTCCAGTTCGAGCTGTGAACTTTCGATGAAGGTCACCAGCGAGGTTAACAAATGGCTCCATTGCTACGGAATGTTAAACGGTTCCTGCAGGCTATATTTCAAATATACTCATTTGCCGTGGGCAGCACACAAGGGCTTGCAATATCTCGTAAATTTGGTGCAATTATCATCTGTGATCACATCCAATCCTGCCAGCATTAGCGAGGGCCTCATTGGTAGTTTGAGCTGGAACTCGGTTCGGCGGAGATGTCGCTTCAAACCACACGCCACTGGCCAGCGTGTGGTGACCGGCAATAGATTTTCTGTCTCCGAGGACCCCACCCTCTCTCCAATAACTTCCACTTTCATCAGCCAGTCAATTGGTGATGCATGGAAAGAATACGCCGAGGAACACTAAACAAAAGCTCCGTCGCCTCCCCTAGCCAATATTTTTCGAATCGCTGTCGGCAGTTTGACATAGAGCACCAATGTCCGCGGGTGACTTGTTTTGGGGCTACCGCGGGCACCTTAGACTAGGTGGACAGGGCTGCCAGACACAGGGTTTGGACGTCGTTCCCAGGCCCTGGACGATGTGTAGACAACACAAAGAAAGCTGACTTGAGCATAACGCAAACATCGTAACACAAGGACAGTAGTTGGCATTCAGGGTTGTATAGTCAAAGGGGGAGTCGAAGTCAGCAGTTTGTGCTTTGCTGGATTGGGCTTGATCAGCTTAAGAACCCAGAAAGTCAGTTTGTAAGAGAACAAATATAATGATCATTGTGTTTAAATGAGAAATTTATCCGTTTTCCACCCTACACCTCCTTGCTTCTCATCTTATGTATTGTTTAAATACAGTTGTTGCCAGCACGACGTCATATATTACGGTATAGGCAGTGGTGCAGTCTCTCCAAAAATGGGGGCGGATCACCTTTCAATACGACTCTTGGTTACTACTATGATTGTTGCCGATCATGCAACAATCATAGTAGTAATGCTGAAATTATCTGAGGATATAGCAGTCTGCCTTCGCTGCCCCCTCCCCACTTCCGCCGCCGCTTTAATTATATGTATTTCATTTTACTTCTTTCTGGAATTGGGGGGGGGGGGGGGGGCTCGCTCGTGTGGTTCAATTGCTAACGCTTCGAATATTTCCGCCCAGACTTGTAAACGATTCATTCTTCAATGAATCGATTCAACAGTAATTCCCGTGAAACCGCAATGATTCGATTCTGATTCAAATTACCATTCGGCGTAAAGCGAATCGATTCACCAGTGATTCACGGCTCAGCGCAATGATTCAACTCCGATTCTGATTCTGATTCATGGTCCACGTGCAATTATAGATGCGCTCGTAACTTACCTTACACAATTTACGTTGAGATTCACCCATGCTGAATCTCAATAGCAATTGACAAAGACATTGAAATGGCTTCAACATCTGCTGAAAGATAGCTACGTAAGCTGCAGATGCCAGAAACAGTCAAACGTTGGATGCTATTCCAATTTCTTATTACGGCATATGAAGATAATATTTCCCCAAATTAATGACGGCTTGGCCTCTGCCATGAGTAAAGGCAATGCAGGTGCAGCTTCAGGTACTGACTGCTGCTTGGTTAAAGGCAAGCAGGTGCCATAGAGTCCATTGCGTTGTAACTGGATGTTATGCCCTGCAGTCTTCTCCCAGGTAATTGTGATCTCGGTAGATAAGCAGGTAATAGGTATGATAGCTAAATCAGGTATGATGAATGCTCTGTTGGCAGGGTTTCATGAACTACCAACAGTGCCTGCCTAGTACCTACTTCGTACAATATGAAACTCAGATAGTTTTCTTCGTACAATCGGTTTTAATCGATTAATTTGGTGATTCTACGCAGCGCCAATGATTGATTGAATGATTCACCTGTGATTATTCGTCAAATGATGTGATTCTTGAATCATTAGTCGATTCACCGTGAATCGTTTACAAGTCTGTTTCCGTTAAAAGGAGAAGCCGGCTAATTAAATTGCATGCGTAAAAATAAGATATGCAAAGTGTGGTATTTAATCCGCCATTGGCGGGGGGTTTCGCACTCCCCCTGACGAACTTTCGCAATAGCTCAGAAACTAATGGCGCTATCGACGTGAAACTTCAGGTACCTTCTCCTACATCAATTATACATCTTCTGTGCGAAAATGAAGACATTTTGTCGATTTTTTTATCTCTCGAAATATAGCGAATTTAGACGTCACTACACACGACTTTGACACAAAAATCTGCTAAACTTTAGCAGGCCGTACAAATGCCATATTTAGAGCAAAATGATATCGAGAAACGCCAACAGTTGGCAAATGACAAGGGCTACAAAATGGCTATCTCGGATTTGACAATTTAGGTTTTTGACCCCCAAAAATACAAACCGATTAAAAAAACGCTCTCAAAACCTACATTTTCAAACATTTTCAAAAACCGGAAGATATGTTGAAGAACCACATGTGGACAATACCCAAACCAAATTTAAAGGCAATATCTTTATTTTTGACTGACTTATCGCTCCCTAAGTATGAGTAGCTCATGACGTCATATTTTTAATTGCGTTTTTGTTTTGCTTTTAGTGACCAGATACAAACAAATAAATGCCAGCATTGTATTTTTGAGACAAAACTGGTCTAGCCTTTTTGGTCAAGCCACATGTCTTTTTTATTTATATTTATCAATTTCACATTTTGACCTTATTTGACCTGATACCTTATATGGTGTCAGATTGTGAAAATGACTGCTACTATCGAATTATACGTGTACAATAGCCCATACAACATGTGTCGCCTGGCTTTCGTAGACCTGTGACCTTTTGTGACATGACCTTGACCTTTGCTTACAACTTCACTTTTGCTTATGCGGGATATGTAGTATACCTTTCAGAGCACTTTGTGCGATAATAGTCGCAATCTAAGTCTTTGGATGGAAAGTATGGCCAAAAACTCAAATATCTCAATTTTATATTTGACCTAACCGTGGCCTGACATGTGACCTTATTTTGCAAATTTCGTGTATGCTTTGGATGCGTCTCATTGAGATTTTTCGATTGCCGCCTTGCGCGTCTCGCTGCGGTTATTGGTTCGGAAGATAACCAGTGGGGGGGGCGAGAAAAAAAACGCCAACCCCGCCAAAAACCCAACCAACGGCGAAAAAACAGCCAATGGCGTTCGGCTGAGACCCTAGCCAATGCCGGGTTAAAGTAAAGTCGTTAAATATATGCAAAGCTTGTCAATTTGGTAATGGTGTTTAATGATTTAATCGTGTTTGATGACACTACCGTTGTTGATAGTAGGTACTTCCATGGGATCCGTTAGAACAGTGGTTTCAGCGCAGGGTGTTGGGGTGTTCAGGGTGTGGATACCCCGGGAGCATCGTACCCAAATTTGGAGTGCGGGCAGCCAGGTGGTTCACCCCGCTCCCATAGGGCTGCTAATATAGTAGTAGGGCATAATATCCCATAGGGCATAGGGCTACCAGGATTTGTAAAACAAAATATGTTAATATCTTGCTAATCTGGGGGACCAGAACGATCCTGGGAGGTGGGATCGTTCTAATTCGTTCTATCGTTCTACTGGGATCGAGTATTAATAAAATACATACTCACATCAGTTATGTCATGACAAATAAGATTCTGTTTACAATTTCTTTAAATACTTAATATTTCTCAAGTTATTGTCAAAAACAGAATAAATTGACATGAAAAAAATATCGAGTCATTTTTCTCGAAAAAGACATATTAAAGGGTCTCCTTACCTGTAAAATGATGCCCCATTCATGCCGGTTCCAAATATAATTTTGTTTTTAAGATTCTTCAAATATTGAACAAAATATGAGTATAAACGTTAAAGAAATTGATGAAATTGACCGCAAAATTTCTCAAAACGCGAAACTCATTAACTCAAAAAGTAAGACCGGAAGAGGCAAATAAAAACATAGATTCTTGTTCATGTCGCCTAGTTCTACAACATCCATCTGTCGGAACTAAAAAAAAAAATCCGAAAAAAAGTTACGGATATATATTTTTGGTGATGGATAACTCAAAAACAAAACAACATATTTCGAATCCGAAAACAAATTCAGCATGCTCATGGTGTTTTACATTTTAATCTTATTTTTAATTTGGGAAAAATGCGTAACTTTTTTTTGGGTGAAAATTCAGATTATTCGTCAATTTGATACTTTAGTACCTCATATCTTCAAAACCTCGGAACTGATTTTTGATTTTTTTTTAATAACATTTGGCGTAAGATGGTCTTTCTTATCCTTGAACACAATTTTTATAAAAAAATGCATATTCAAAAACCTAAAATTTAAAAACATCATTTTTTACAATTTTTCACATTTTAAACTTCAAAAATATGGTTTTCATTCAAATTCAGAATTGCCAAAAGATGGGGTTCGTTACGCCGCATCTTTATTTGCTGTTTGATTATAAAAGTTTTCCAAAACAAAAAAGTTACGTTCCAAAAACTGGTGCAAAAAACAAGTTTTTCTAAGTAACCCACCAGCTAAAAAAAAAATGTGAAAGATTTACGTACCTTAGATACAAAGCCCCATTCATGCTGAACACAAATATATGCTTTGTTTAAATATTCGATCAATAATAAGCAAACTGTGAGCAAAACAAGGGACACTTAAACCAAAGAAATCAAAAAGTAAAATGTGTGTAACTTTTTTAAAAACTAGGTTTGATTAAAAACGTCAACGGATTCGTGTTCTACTTGACGAGGGAGATCAGAAACTGTTCTCCGAACGTAAAAAATGTTGCTTAGATTGGGAATTATCGACGAATCCATTTTCGGGGGGTAGATTTGGTCCTTTAGGTTAACAACAGGTGGGTCAGATTTGGTCCTTTAGGTTAATTTGTAAACGGAAACTTTAATAACTTCTTAAGTTTTTAATGGATTTCAAAACTGTTTAGTGCTTAACTGCTTTGCCGTCGAATTATCTTCCTTTTTTAAACCAGAAAAGATATAGTTATAAATAAAGAGTTTAAACTTTTGTTCAAGTAGGAAAACCAGGGTAGGGAAGGATCGTAGTGTCTTATAGGATACTTGAGAATAAGTCAACTATTTCTTAAACCATACTTCTGATCTTTTAACAAAAGTAAGGTCTCTTAATTTGGATTCAACCTAGCCCGCAACTGACCCTGTAGCTTTTTCAGGGACCAAACCTAGCTTTTGTCTAGGTTAGACCGCAATATGTACCCGAAAGTTCCTAACTACTAACATGCCCCGACATTTTGGGTCATAAAAGTTTAAATTGAAAGAATTTTGGTATCTTCTCAACTAGGAATACACTCAAAAATGTTCAGGCAAGGCGTCCCTTATTCAGTAAAATATCGTACAATGAATATTTAAGGAATTACAGCCTTCCAAACAGGGGACCAAATCTACCCCAAATGGGGTCAGATTTGGTCCCCAAAGGGGTAGATTTGGTCACTTAGGTTTAGTACAGAAACCCAATCCATACAAATATCACCGAACACTCTGCACCATCACAGGACGCACACGCGATGACGCCATACCACCACTCGTAGGACAAGACGGAGAAATCATTACCGACGATTTCAACAAAGCGACACTACTGAACGACTATTTTGCCTCTCAGTCGACGAGGCATACCCGACACGCACCAGCCACCACAAACCACCCAAAACACGCCGATACCCACTCTTGAGCGTATCACGACCACCGAACAAGAAGTATTAAGTATATTTAATTCCCTTGATGCTAACAAATCCACTGGCCCTGACGATATACCCGTAAAACTACTAAAGCTAACCACATTCATAATCGTCAAACCCCTGTCGGAATTGTTCAATAAATCCCTTGAACTAGGAATCTACCCCAGCAAATTCAAGGAAGCGACTTCAAGGAAGCTCATCCGGCCAATCTTCAAAAACAAAGGCTCCTCGTCTGATCACGCATGCTACAGAACCATAAGCATCTTGTCCGCCCTTTCCAAAGTATTCGAAAAAATTGTCTACAACAAAATGTACACACATTTAATCGAACACTCTCTTCTAACTGGAAAACAGAGTGGGTATCGGCGGCACCACAGCACAGTACAACAGCTTATTTACCTCACACACAATCTTTACAAATCACTCGACTCTGGACGAGACTTCACCGCCATATACTTGGACATTTCAAAATATTTTGATAAAATTTGGCATCAGGGCTTATTGTACAAATGCAAAAATGATTTTGGACTTTCTGGACAACTCCTGGAATGGCTCAAATCTTACCTAAAAGATAGAAAACATCGAGTTAGTATTAATAGAACGCTTTCGGCCTCCAAAATTATAAACGCCGGATGTCCACAGGGATCAGTTCTGGGGCCAATACTTGCTCTTATTTACCTCGACGGACTCTCAACCCGGACGCAAAATGACATCTTATTTTTCGCTGACGATACTTCTCTTTACGCATCCCACAAGACGAGCGACTTACACGCGACCCAACTTTCTCTTCAACGTGACCTAGACGAAATTCATGCATATGGTCGAGAATGGGCCATCACTTCAACACCACAAAAACAATACAACAAACTTTCTCTCACAAACAAGAACACCAAGCACCCACACTTGCATTCGGAGGCAATGCAATACCAGAGCACAACAATCACAAACATCTCGGCTTAAAGTTTTCTACAGACCTGCGATTTCATCACCACGTAAACGAGATCTGTCTAAAAATAAACAAAACGCTCGGTCCACTCTATCCTGTAGCACAGTACCTGCCACGCCCCATTCTTGACCAAATCTACCAAATCTACGTGAGACCACACTTTGACTACGCAGACACTATCTACGACGGACACATCACGATACACGACGCTACTAGACTCGAAACGTTACAAAACAGAGCAGCCAGACTCACAACAGGAGCGCTTTTCCGGACATCGACTGACAAATTACGAACAGAACTAGAACGGGACAAACTGACAACCAGACGACGCATCCACGGACTGACATTGTTTCACAAACTGAGCCACCCCACACATCACGTTCCCGGTTACATCACAGACATCATACCACGAACACGAGTACAGGACACAAATAGAGCGCTTAGGAATGCAAACACGCACAGTCACGAGCGGCCCCACACAACTTCATACCAGCGATCCTTTTCATCCAAACAAACAAGCAGTTCAATCAGCTACCGGAAACAACACGAGGTCTCACACACACTGCTTTCAAAAATCATATCATTGAGCAGCTGGAATTACCAAGTCCTCCGCATTTATATACAGATGGGTCAAAAATGGGTAATATTCACCACACCAGATTGAGAAAAGAAATGTCCCATTTGAATTCTCATTTATTTCAACTCCAAAAATCGGACACACCAGCATGTTCCTGCGGTCACCAAATGGAAAATGTTAAACACTTTATACTTGCATGCCCCAAATACATCCTCGAAAGAAACGCACTGTTCGAAAATTTGTCAAACACACTGCATTGTGATTAAAAAAAATATCCCAACCTACATCCAACTCCAAATCCTCATGCATGGACGGAATCTCGGCGGTGGCGATGGTCGCGCGGTGGCAGCCCCCTTCAGGCCTATATTTTAAAATCAAGAAGATTTGACTGCGATAGTAGCAGATAAATTTTTAGCGGACGAGCGAGACGAGCCCGGCGAGGTGTGCAGTGACGGGTGGGGTTCTCTTAGCCATATGCCTGCGGGCCTTACGTAGCGGCGGCGGTGGAGGCACTCGATAAAATGCATGTTTACTTTGAGTTGGTACCTTGACTTAAGCGCTTGTAAGCGCTTCTGTGCCAATTCACCCTTAATTTGTATTTACTTCCTATTTCTGTTAAAGGAAATAGTTCACCTTGGAAATTTTTTACCCAACACGATTTGATTATATTTGTTAATACAATTTCTTTTTATATTGTCAAAAATGGCCTTATATCGCGCCGATTCAGGACAGAAGGTCGTAATTTGTATTGTTTATCAAAACTATATGCATACTCTCTGAGTCAGAGTCATGACGTCACGCGAATGTACAAAATGGTTTAGCCAATCAGATTCGAAAGTAGCCGCGCAAAGATAGACTCGCATTGGAGATGTGCCAACCGACGGCCGGCGATTCGCTTGCTAGCACCAGCTGCAATCTGATTGGCTGATGGTATAGCCTCTGCCTGGGCTAGAACCAGTACAACATTCTTTCGCCAGCACCGCATTCCTTCGCCAAAAACTCAAATATATTCGGCTGGAGAGTCTTTTCAGTCAATAAAACTTGCAGATAGGAGTTTCCCAACACGGGCTACACAACTGCTATCTCAGTTTAAAACTAATGTTGAAGGTGAACTATTTCCTTTAATAAACGTGATGATGATGATGACGATGATGATGGGTTATCCCCTTTTGCCGACTAGAATGATTCGTTACCCTCTCCTCCATTGCAAAGACCGCACTTCCCGGCTTCAAGCTATGCGGTACAGCATAACTTCAGGCATTTACTACTAGTGCCATCTAGGGACAGGAATATAAGTATACACGTATAGTGTCGCTCTAAAGCAATGGTTCCCAGCGTATAACAACACGTAAACAGCAGCCTAAAGCTGAACATCCTTTAGCATTCATTGATTGGTATGCCCTTTGCGACATTGTAGTGACATTGAAACAGAAACTGGGATAGATGTATGAGCGTTGCGCGCCATCATCAAACGAATCATCAAACAATTATAATTTAGCTGCTCCATCACCATTACCCCCGCCCGACGGCTTCATTACCCTAAATGGGGTAATAGCCACCTATTGGAGAACCACTGCGTTATAGCAATGGCAGCCCCCGTTATATATTGACCGTAATAGCCTGTATAAAGACCCACCGCTATAGCCATCACAGACCCACTGTTATAGCCATCACAGACCCACCGTTATAGCCATCACAGACCCACCGTTATATCATCACGGGCCCACCATTATAGCCACGGTAGTCCCACCATTATATCCACGGTAGACCCACCGTTATAGCCACGGTAGGCCCACCGTTATAGCCACGGTAGGCCCACCGATATAGCCACGGTAGGCCCACCATTATAGCCATGGCAGACCCACCGTTATAGCCACGGCAGGCCCACCGTTATAGCCACGGTAGGCAGGCACGTAGCCAGAATTTCGTCCAGGAGGGGGGGGGGGGGCGCCTCGAAAGGGCCCCTCCCAGAGCGTTGAAAGGGCCCCCTTCCCAAGCGTTGGAAGGGCCAAACAAAACGGATGAAAAGGCACGTTACAAGGATGGAAAATGCAGTATGACAGGTATGGCATGGGCCATACCAACTTTTAGGAGCTAGAGTTAGCAAACTGCCATATCAACTTTGTAACCAGTGACACCAATTTTGAATCAGCTATACCACCTTGGAATAATTTTTAAGCTGAAGACCTGGAACTCTTAAACAAATCGTGCCGCGGAGCGGCACGATTTTTGCGCCGCGGAGCAGCGCGAAAATTTGGAGTCTTATGCCCTAGATATGCTTTCTCATGGAATCTTATGCCCTAGATATGCTTTCTCATGCGTTGCATTGCGTATGGTGCGGATGTCTAAAAATGTTATTGTGCGTTTAAAAGTGCGGTAAAAAAGTGCTAAAATGAACTATTTTGCCCAATTATGTAGGAAAGTAGCAACATAACACATAAATGCGCCGATTTTTTTTCTACCCCGCATATAATTGAATTTGTAGTTAAATTGCGCCGCGAGCGCGGCGGCGCGAAAATTTTGACTTGTATTCCCTGGACAACTGCATTCTTACTGTTGAAATGCCCAGGGTCCCTTCAGATCGTCTAGGGGCTCCTCCGACCTTTTCAACGCCCTTCCAACCTGTTCAGGGAGTCATCTGGGTTCCGCGAAAAGACATGATTTGGAGTGGGTGATATATATTAAATACAAAGAGGGATTACTCTACAAGAAAAAATAAAATCGGAGCTTTCGGGTATATTGTAATACGCTGACAAAAGGGTGTTACAATATACCCGAAAGCTCCGTTTTTAATTTTAAAAAATTGTGGAGTAAGTCCTCTTTGTATTTAATCTTCATCTGGGATCTCTACGTGCTATTGGCCCTTCCAGTCTGACTAGGGACTCCTCTGACCTTCCAAGAAGCTCCTCTTGTGTGTCAAGGGGCCCATTCGGCCTCTTCAGAGGTCCTTCCGACCTGGCCACGGACTGCACTGGCTTCCTTGTCGCCCTGCCGACATGCTCATCGCTCAGGGGCCCTTCGACCTGCTTCCCAGAGGCCCCTCCAGTCTGGCTCCTCCAGTCTGGCTCCAGAAGCCCCCCCCCCGATCTGCCCAGCGACTCTTCTGGTCGGACTGCGCTGGATGCTTTGTCGCCCTGCCGACATGCTCAAGGGGCCCTCCGACCTGCCATGGGGCCCCTTCGTGCTGGCTAGGGCCCATTCGACATGTTCAGGACCCTTCTTACCCACCCAGGGGTCCTTTCGGTCTGGTCAGGGGCCCCTCCGATCTGCACAGGGGCCCTTTGAACTTTCCAGGAGCCCTCTTGTCTCTCCAGGGGCCCTTCAGCCTTCTAAGCGGCCCTTCGGACCTGGCAAGGGACTGCGCTGGCTGCTTTATCGCCTTGCGACATGCTCTGAGAGTCCTTCGACCTGCCCTGGGCCCCTCCGTGCTGACTAGGGGCCCATTCGGCATGTTCAGGGGCCCTTCTGACCCACATAGGGGCCCCTTTGGTCTGGTTAGGGGACCCTCTGACCTGCACAGAGACCCTTTTAACTCGAGTTACTGGGTTATACCCCATAACGCGACTTACTGGGGGGGGGGCTATTTTTTGTCCCCCCCCCCCTCAGATCTCCGGAACTACTGGACCGATTGTACAAATTCAAACGGAACTCGACAGCCCTGGACAATTTATCCAGATAAACCTAATATTGTTGACCTCGGGATCACCGATGACGTCACAGGTCACGTCAAGTACAAATTGTTTGACAGTGTCAAAAGGTCTCGATGGATGGAACTGTCGCGCACAATTGCGATTTTAAACGCATAAGCAGTCGATAAATCGGTATGATTCGTGTGTCTGATTCTAAGCTTTTTAAGACCTTGGGTCAGGTCAAGGTCATCCGTGGTCACGAGGTCAAACTGCAGATTATGTCATTAAGTTACACATGTTTATGGGTTTGTTTTTCGTCTAGAACGCGAAGAATGACCTAAGAACATTGTTTGTTCCATATAAATAGAAGTAAAGAGCAAAAACGTAAATGCATTTTTTATGCATGGTAATGCTGTGAGAGGTGGTCGATTTTTGTCATTTAAAGGTCATAAGTCCAGTCATTTTTAAAGATATCACCTTCAAATTTGATACACGTATTCACCGAACACGTCTTGATCACATATATTCCGGTTTTTGGATAACTCTGTTTTTTAATATTGTTTAAAAAATGTATTTCGACTTCTCAAAATTTTGAATAAAAAACTCAAAATCCGAGATAGCAGTTTGATAGCCCGGTCTATTGTCAGTAATTTGATTTAAGACAATTTAATTTATCTCAAACATTGTACGTTTGACAGCGTTTTCCGCAAACCATTAGTTTTCAACAAAAACCGAAGAACATGACGTCACTCTGACGTCATTCCCTGTTGACCTATCATAACCTGATCTTTTTACTTTGGCCAACATGTGTAGAATTGATGTGAGAGAAGGTACTGAAAGATTGGTGACGATACTGGTGTTGGTTTAGGAGTTATTGCAAAATAACGGGAGGGGCAAAAAATAGCCCCCAGTAAGTCGCGGGTTAACCCTCACCCTACGGGGGTCTGACAGGCCCCCCTGAGGTTTTTCTTGAATAACTTTTTACATATAAAGAGCATATTGCTGACATTTTTGGTAGCTGAGTTTACAACAATTATACGTAGGCAGTATTTTTTTTTATAAAAAAATGGTTGAGTAGTTTGAGAGAAAATCATGTTTTAATGACGTCATGTTGGTAACAAAATGAGAAATATTTGAAAAATCGTAGAAAACAGAGTTGTAAAGCAAATTGCAAACGCAACTCACCAAAGACACAACATGGCATTCTCTTTAAAATGGCAATCTCGGATTAAAAAAAAAAGTTTTTGACCCCTAAAATAAATAAAAATAAAAATAAAATCCCCACAAAATCAAAATTTTCAAAGATATTAGAAAAACCGGAATATATGTAAGAGAACTGAGTATGGAGAATACCCATACCAAATTTTAAAGCAAAATCTTCATTTTTGACTGAGTGATGGCTCTCTAAGTGTAAGAAACTGATGACGTCATTTTTTTAATAACTTTTTTAAACTTTTTGACAAGATACGAACACATAATCACCTTTTTTGTATTTTTGAGCCAAAACTAGTGTAGGAACATGCCTTTTTATTTACATTTATCAATTTCTAATTTTGAGGTTTTCTGAAGAGCAAAATCGCTGTTCTGGACGTGGTAAATCCGAGGTCATTCACTTGACATGGAAGGTCACCCGTTGACCTGAAACCTAAACATCAAATACTGTTAGATTCCTCTCATGCCAGGCAACATGCTGGTTCTTACCGCATTGCTCTAAGTTGCTTGGTTTTGAAGTTAACAGGGGGGCCTGTCAGGCCCCCCTGTTAACTTTAACCTTCGCCGTAGGGCGAAGGTGAAAAAAAACTCCCGTAGGGCGAGGGTTGACCTCCCAGGGGCCCTCTAGTCTGTCCAGAGGCCCTCCAACCTGTTCAGGGGCCCTCCAACCTGCTCAGGGGCCCTTGTGACCTGGCAAGAGACTGCGCTGGCCGCTTTTTCGGCCTGCCGACATGCTCAGGGGCCTCTGGACCTGCCCGGGGGCCCCTCTGAGCTGGCTAGGGGCCCATTCGACGTGTTCAAGGGCCCTCTGACACGCTCAGGGGCCCTATCGGTCTAACCAAGGGTCCCTCTGACATGTACAGGGGTCTTTTGAACGTCCAAGGGGCCCTCTGGTTTTTCAGAGAGGTCCCTGGTGGCCCTAAAGGGCCTCTGAAGTGCTCTAAACTCTCTAAAGACCACGCTTCGAGTGGCAAAGAGCCCATGATACCGGTCTCGTCGGCCCTTTTCGGCGCGCGCAGCGCGCCGAAAAGGACCCTGCTCTCCTGGCCTCCAGGGGGGGGGGGGCGCCGCCCCCCCCCCCCTTTGGCTACGTGCCTGACGGCAGGTTCACTGTTATAGCCATGGCAGGCCCACCGTTATAGCCATCACAGACCCACCGTTATAGCCATCAAAGGCCCGCCATTATAGCCATCGGAGGCCCACCGCTTTCCGAAAAAACGGTACCCTTCGATTTTACTTAAATTGTAATATGTTCTTGCTCTGGGCGTTAGCATGCACCATTAAAAATTTGGAATGGGCCGCCAGTACATTTGGAAGAAAATTGCCATCAGGTGAACTCATGGTTATATGGCATACGGTAAAATGTTAAATTCCGAAAAATCGGTACTCTTCGATTTTGCTTAAATTGTAATATGTTCTTGCTCTGGGCGTTAGCCATGTACATTGACAAATTTGGAATGGGCCGCCAGTAATTTTGAAAGAAAATTACCATCAGGTGTCCCCATGGTTATATGGCATACGGTAAAATGTTAAATTCCGAAAAATCTTTACTCTACGATTTTGCTTAAATTGTAATATGTTCTTGCCCTGGGCGTTAGCCATGCACTACCAAAAATTTGGAATGGGCCGCCAGAAATTTTGGAAGAAAATTACCATCAGGTGTACCATAATTTTAAGTCATATCAGGGTGTGTCATCGAGTGGGTTATTTCCTCTTTTTTAAAATTTGGACAAATATTTTACATGGCACAAGACTCTTTAGTAGCCTGCAAGGCAATATAAAACGCGTCAATTGCAAAATTCGTGAGGCACAGACGACTTTTCTCACTTATGACGTCATTTTTTGGAGTTGCGTTTTTTGGTTTTTAGTGACCTGATACAGATAAATAAATACCACCTATGTATTTCTGAGACAAAACTAGTCTAGAAACATGCCTTTTTATTTTGATAAATCAATTTCAAATTTTGACCTTTTCAAGTCAGGTCACAAAAGGTCACTATTGGCAAGAAGTCTACGAAAACCATGCGACACATGTGTATGGGTTATTTTACACGTATAATTCGATAGTAGCAGCCATTTTCACAACCTGACCAAATATAATGACCCATGGGTCAAGAAGGTCAGGTGATAAAACCTGACCTTGACCTGAGGGTCATTATATTTGGTTAGGTTGTGAAAATGGCTACCACTGACGACTTATACGTGTCAAATAACCCATACACATGTGTCGCATGGTTTTCGTAGACTTCTTGCCAATAGTGACCTTTTGTGACCTGACTTTGACCTTGACCTTTGCTTACAATTTCACTTACCTTATGCGCGCGGAGATGCATTGTACCTTTGAGAGCACTTGGTGCGATAATAGTCGCAATCTAAGGCTTTGGATGGAAAGTATGACCCATAAACTCAAATACCTCAATTTTGACCTTTGACCTGACCGTGACCTGACATGTAACCTTATTTTGATAATTCCACGTGGGCTTTAGATGGGTCTCATTGCGAAATTTCGATTGCCGCCTTGCGAGTCTCGCTGCATTTATTGGTTCGGAAGATAACGAGGGGGCAGAATCTGCCCCCCCCCCCCCCCAACTGTTCTTCTGTGTTCGGCTGAATACCCCAGCGGGTCGCGGGTTAAGGGGTCTCTGTCGGTCTGAGGGTCTCGGTCTCGGTCGGCTTGAAGTAACCTCAGTTGGTTAAGAAGGCCTTCGGTCATCCTGAAGGGTCGGCTAAGGGGCCTTTGGTCGGCCTAAGGGGGCCCATGGTCGGACAGAGGGGGTCATTGGTCGGTGGGGCCTCTGGTGGTCTCAGGGGCCTCTGGCGGCCTGAGAGGCCCTCTCTGCCTAAGGGGGCCTTCGGCCAGCTTGAGGGGGCCCTTGGTCAGCCTGCGGGAACCTCAGTCGGCAAGAGGGATCCTTCGGTTGACCTTAGGTGACCACTATCGGCCTGAGGGGGCTTGAAAGGTACTCGGTCGGTTAATGGGGCCTTTGGTCACCCTGAGGGATCCTTGGTCGGCCTAACGGGGTCCTATGTAGGCCTGAGGGGGCTTGAAAGGTACTCGGTCGGTTAATGGGGCCTTTGGTCACCCTGAGGGATCCTTGGTCGGCATAAGGGGTCCTCGGTAGGCCTGAGTGGCCCTCTGTCGGCCTGAGGGGTCTTGAAAAGGTACTCGGTCGGTTAATGAGGCCTTTGGTCACCCTGAGGGATCCTTGGTCGGCCTAGGGGGGGTGGTCCTCTGTATGCCTGAGGGGCCATCTGTCGGCCTGAGGGGGCTTGAAAGGTACTCGGTCGGTTAATGAGGCCTTTGGTCACCCTGAGGGATCCTTGGTCGGCATAAGGGGTCCTCGGTAGGCCTGAGTGGCCCTCTGTCGGCCTGAGGGGGCTTGAAAGGTACTCGGTCGGTTAATGAGGCCTTTGGTCACCCTGAGGGATCCTTGGTCGGCATAACGGGGTCCTCTGTATGCCTGAGGGGCCCTCTGTCGGCCTGCGGGGCCCTCTGTCCGCCTGAGCGACCCTCTGTCCGCCTGAGGGAGCCTTCGGTCAACCTGAGGGGCCTCTGTCGGTCTGAGGGGCCCTCAGTCGGCTTCAGCAGGTCCTCGGTCGCTCTGAAGGGAGCTCGGTCGTCCTGAGGGTCCTCGTTCGGCTTGTGGGGCCTTTGTGAAACCGAAGAGCCCGTGGACATCCTGAAGGGCCCTCTGTTTGCCTGAGAGAGGGATCCGTGTTTAGTCTGACGGGCCCTCGGTCGACATGAGGGGGCGCTCGGTTGGCTTCAGGGACCCTAAGTCGGCCTTAGGGAACCTCGGTCGGTTTAAGGGCCATCACTCGGTCTGAGGGCCCTATGTCCGCTTGAGGGAGCCCTTTATCAGCCTGAGGAGGCCCTTTATCAGCTCGTGGGTCTTTAATTTCGGTCTGAGGGGCCTTCGGTTGACATGAGGGGCCCTCGGTCTGCTTGAGGGACCCTCAGTTGGCCTGAGTCCCTCAGTCAGCTTGAGGGGCATCAGTCCGCCTGATGGGCCCTAGTCAACTTGAGGTGGACCTTGGTCGTCTTGAAGGGACCTCGGTGGGCTTTAAGGGGCCTACGGTCATTCTGAGGGCCCTCTGTCGGCCTGAGCAGGCCCTTGGTCGGGTTGAGAGGATTCTCTTGCGCCCCGAAGGGGAACTCGGTCAGCCTGATAGGCCCACAGTCAACCTGAGCGGTCCTCGGTCGGCTTGAGAGGCCCTCAATGGGCCTGAAAGTGAAGGAGAACTCGGTCGTCTTGAGCGGGCCTCCGCCCATGAGGGGCCCTCGTTCGGCATGAGAGGCCCTTAGATGGTTTAATGCCCCTTCAGATATGTATAGGCCTGACAGAACCCTTGCCAGTCCTGAGCGGGCCCCAGACTGGTCTGAAAGGGCGATTATCGAGGCATGAGAGGGCCGCACCTCCGGCCGTCACTGGCCGGAGGGGTCACTGGCTGTAGGGGCGCCGTCATTTGCTGGAGGGGTGAAGTCACTGGCCGGAGAGGCGCCGTTATATACCGGTGGGGCGCCGTCACTAGCCGGAGGGGCACCTTTCACTGGCCAGAGAGGGGCCGTCACTGGTCGGAGGGGCGTCGTCACTGCCCGAAGGGGCGCCGTCACTGGCCGAAGGGGCGTCGTCACTGGCTGAAAGAGTGACGTCTCAGGCCGGAGGAGTGCCGTCACTGGCCATATGGGCGCAGTCACTAGCCAGAAGGGCAACGTCACTAGCCAGAAGGGCACCGTCACTAGCCAGAAGGGCGCCGTCACTGGCCGGAGGTGTGCCGTCACCGGCCAGAGGGGCGCCGTCATTAGACGGAGGGCGCCGTCACTGGCCGGAGGGACGCAGTCACTAGCCAGAAGGGCGCCGTTTCTGGCTTGAGGAGTCCCGTCACTGGCCCGCGGATGGGCGCCGTCACTAGCCGGAGGGGCGCCGTCACTGGCCGCAAGAGTGCCGTCATTGTAAGAGGGCATTGTGAGCATGTCTAGTGTATAACAACGCTGATGTTTGAAGGCATCATGTGTCTCCTGAGGCGCGTAATGTGTCACTCCTGGTGCGCCCAGAATGCGCCATCGGCGCAAAACTAGCGCCCCCATGCACCTTCGGACCAGTGGCGCCAATTTGCATTGGGGGAAGAAGGGGGGGGGCTGCAAGCCCTGTTGTCCTCTCCCCCCTGGATCCGCCCCTGGTGTGGACGTAGACAGCAGGCGGTCCTGGATGAAGGATCATGTATGGTCTGAGCAGATGCACCGATCGCGCTGCCTCAGCTGAGAGATGTGCAGAATTGGCGGCTCGATCTATTATGTAGGGGCAGTGTGTTTCGGTGTGTGTCTGTGTGTGGATTGGCGGGGTGGGGGTGGGGGTGGGGGGTAAAGACGTCGCGATGGCTGTGCGCCAGTGCGTGACACCACTGCTTAGCTACCCAGAATCACGTCGGCTGCACAGATGGCTCTTCGGTACCCGACCCGACTTGGAGTGCTTGCTATCTGTGATCCTCTGTTCTGTAGGTATTATAGCAGCGTCATGCAAGAAAAAACATTGCGCCAAATTATTGATTTTCATGTAATATGTTAAGTTTATAGAAGTTAAAAGCGAAGAAGAAAGTGTGTTCTTATTTGATGAACTCATTCCCTCAAGTACAGCGGTGACCGAAATTACTATTATAGGTGGCAGCAACTTCGATAGACATTCCGTATGAAAGGTAAATCGTCCGTGCCTCACGAATTCGAGTTTTTATGAACAAATATTGGTAGGTTGATGTTTTGAGGTGCTAGCGCCATGAAATTTCTTTGTTCAACTTGAATTTGTGACTGATGACACACCCTAAATTATATACCTTTCTGATAATAATGTCTTATATAATTGAGCTATAGAGTTCAAAACAGCGTCATTATGTTTGTTTCGGCAGGACGCGTTGATTAATATATCAAATAATCTCTATAGCTCACTTCGTCTACTTATGGTTATATGACATTCGGTAACATGTTAAATTCAGAAATTGGTACTTTTCGATTTTGCTTAAATTGTAATATGTTCTTGCTCTGGGCGTTAGCCATACACCATGAACAATTTGGAATGGGCCGCCAGTAATTTTGGAAGAAAATTACCATCAGGTGAACTCATGGTTATATGGCATACGGTAAAATGTTAAATTCCGAAAAATCGGTACTCTTCGATTTGGCTAATTGTCATATGTTCTTGCTCTGGGCGTTAGCCATGATGCACCATGCACAAATTTGGAATGGGCCGCCAGTAATTTTGGAAGAAAATTACCATCAGGTGAATTAATGGTTATATGCCATACGGTATAATGTTAAATTCCGAAAAATCGGTACCCTTCTATTTTCCTTAAAGTGTAGTATGTTCTTGCTCTGGGCGTTAGCCATCCACCATGCACAAATTTGGAATGGGCCGCCAGTTATTTTTGAAGAAAATTACCATCAGATGAACTTATGGTTATATGCCATACGGTAAAATGTTAAATTCCGAAAAATCGATACGTTTCGATTTTGCCTAAATTGTAATGTGTTCTTGCTCTGGGCGTTAGCCATGCACCATGAAAAATTGGAATGGGCCGCCAGTAATTTTGGAAGAAAATTACCATGAGGTGTCCTCATGGTTATATGGCATACGGTAAAATGTTAAATTCCGAAAAATCGGTACCCTACGATTTTGCTTAAATTGTAATATGTTCTGGCTCTGGGCGTTAGCCATGCACTATCACAAATTTGGAATGGGCCGCCAGTAATTTTGCAAGAAAATTACCATCAGTAATTTGTAGTATTGAAATAGGCCTCTGAGGCCTATTTCACAAAGAAGTTAGTAATTACACATATTTGCGATTACAAACGCAAGAAAATATTGCAAACCTCACAAAAAGCTATTTCACAAACATTCGCCACCTCTGAATTACCGATTGTAAAGAAAATTGTAAACACAAATGTTAGTACAGCAGAGAGCTTGAAATCAAGAACGTTTGTATTAAAACTTGATGCTAATGACAAATAATTTGATTGTTAACAAATTAATTTAACAAATATTTACATTGTGGTTTATTTTTTTATTCAATATAAAATTAGTTATAGGGAGAATAATCTTTTAATTAACATTTCATCGGAATGCAAACTCTGATCGTAAAAATACATCTTGATAAGCAGTTAGAGTAAACAGAATTTGACCATTCACCAGATGGCGGAGCAAAACAACAGAACTACTCTTAAAAGAAAGATCGTTGAATTTCTCGACCATTTTTTCACCTAACCTAGCCGATTTCTTACTTCGTAAAGGGTGAAGGTTCACTGTACATTGCACAAGACATCGTTGACCGCTGCAATTATATCGCCATGCGGTTTCTCCGCGCGGAGGCGCCCCTCACAGCGCAATCGGTAAGGTGCATGCACTGTGACTGGACTTCAAAGCTGGAGATCCCTGTTCGAATCTCTCGGAAAAATAAATTGTTTTGGGCAGCTATACCTATGCACTAGTGCGGACCCATTTCGGTGGATCGGGTTTGGGTCCGGGGCAAAACCGTAGCCATTTGTTGGAACGTCACGAGGAGCGCCGACAAACATAATTGGACAAGAAAGGCATAGGAAAAGCAAATGCCCTCGATGGGATTCGAACCCGGGACTCCAGCGCCAAATATGGCATTACAGCAGATAGCCCTGACCACGCTCTACACAAAAGCACCAAATTTGGAGCGGATAGCTGTCATAACTCACGAGTAGTGGCCGACCGAAGTGAGGAACCCGCTAAAAAAAGTTGCACGTGCCTGCCGCACGTGTTTTGGGGGCGCCACCGTCGCCACTCACCAAGGTCACCCCGCAGCCATGAGGAATACTCGCTCACCGATTTTGGTCGCGTTGAGTCCACTGGCATGGGCGGCACGGCTGGGTAAGCAGACTTTGCAGTGGCCACGTGGCGGCACGTGGCACGTGCCACGTAGCACCGATCGAGCGGCGACCGACACCATCATCTGTCACTCGCCGAGCTCTATCGGCGCACCAAATTTGGTGCGGCTAGCAAGAAGAAAAATCCCACAATCAGAGGACCCCCACGCTATCAGGTTAACCCCCTACGGGGGGAAACATGCCCCCCTCGAGAAAATCAGCCAGTATGGTTTTTCGGCACCCATGTAGACTACCCGCCCACCGAGTTTGGTCGCCCTGCGACCAATGGTATGGGGTGGGCAAGCAGATTTTGTCATGTCCACGTGGCGGCACGTGGCACGTGCCACGTGGCACCGATCGAGCGGCGACCGGCACCATCATCTGTCACTCGTCGAGCTCTATCGGTGTACCAAATTTGGTGCGGCTAGCGCAAAATTAAATCTCGCAATCAGAGGACCCCTGGGATATCATATTAACCCCCTTAGGGGGGCAACGTGCCCCCTCGAGAAAATCAGCCAATACTGTTTTTCGGCACCCATGTGGACTACCCGCCCACCGAGTTTGGTCGCCCTGCGACCACTGGTATGAGCTGGGCAAGCATATTTTGCCATGACCACGTGGCGGCACGTGGCACGTGCCACGTGGCACCGATCGAGCGGAGACCGGCACCATCATCTGTCACTCGTCGGCCTCTATCGGTGTACCAAATTTGGTGTCGCTACATCAAAATTTCCCGAAATCCGAGGACCCCACGCGATAAAAGGTTTACCCCCTGGGGGCTTTTGTTTACCCCCCTCAGGGTCGGCAACCCCAAAGGATCTTCTGCACCCATGTGGACTACCCGCCCACCGAATTTGGTCGCCCTGCGTCCACCGGTATGGGCGGCACGTGTTGGCAAATGGATCTTGCAGTGCCCCACGTGGCGGCACGTGGCACGTGGCACCAATCGACCGGCGATCGGCACCGGCAACTGGGGGCCGAACTGGCGCATCGGACGGTGCCACGCGCGTGTTGCTGTGCCTTTTCGTCAGCGAGCTGTGGCCAAACGCCTCAGACAAACATACAGACATACAAAGTCACTACACCAACAGGCTGCCCCAGTATAAACCTCCGGTATTGGACTTCGTCAAAACCTAACGGTTTTGATAACTAGACCATTATCCTAACAACCTCGGCAACGTAACAACCTCACCAAGAAAATAACCTGAACAGTCAAACAATGTCAACTGTCAATGCAGTTTCTGAAATTCAGAACCCCTGACCCACTGGAATTACAAGTTTGTAATTGCAAACATTTCCTCACTTCCGTCAACCTTTGAGAAATAGAACGTGTGCAATTGCAAACATTTTTACAAACAATATCTTTGTAAAGTAGTTTGTAAATAGTAAATTGAGATGTACTGCCCTGGGGTTTTGCGAAATCCAAACTACAAACATGTGTAAAAATTATTTGTAATTACAAAGAAATTCTTTGTAATTACAAACTTTTTTGCTTTGTGAAATAGGCTACAGGTGTATCATCATTTTAAGTCATATACACCTTTCTGGTGATAATTCATTATCTAATTGAGCTATAGAGTTCAAAACAGCGTCATTATGTTTGTTTCGGCAAGACACGTCGATTGATACACCAAATAATCTCTATAGCTCACTTCGTCTACTTATGGTTATATGGCATTCGGTAAAATGTTAAATTCCGAAAAAGCGGCACCCTTCGATTTTGCTTAAATTGTAATATTGTCTTGCTCTGGGAGTTAGCCATGCACCATGACAAATTTGGAATGGGCCGCCAGTAATTTTCGAAGAAAATTACCATCAGGTATCCTCATGGTTATATGCCATACGGCAAAATTATAAATTCCGAAAAATCAGTACCCGTCGATTTTGCTTAAATTGTAATATGTTCTTGCTCTGGGCGTTAGCCATGCACCATGAAAATTTTGGAATGGGCCACCAGTAATTTTCGAAGAAAATTACCATAAGGTGTCATGGTTATATGGCATACGGCAAAAAGTTAAACTCCGAAAAATCGGTACCCTTCGATTTTGCTTAGCCCTATTCCTTGCGGGGGCAGATTCTGCCCCCCCCCCCCGGTAGTTTTTCACTTGCCGCTTCTAAACTGTTAGGCCTAGCGTCCTGAAACTTTGTGACTTTTCCCTAAATTTAATGGCGCGTGTTGTGTCAAAAATTATTTAAAAAATGGTCCAACAGAGGCGAAAATAAAAAAAACACCCAAAATTTGCAGATTTGTTGCCCCCTGGCCCCCCATTTTCGAACAAAACAAAAATTTCGGGGTCCAAAAAGAGAGATCTTGT
>JAXIVJ010009747.1:10000-12500 GCA_036785665.1 Chirona hameri | reverse complement strand
ACAGACGGACAGACGGACAGACGGACAGACGGAACAGACGGACAGACGGACAGACGGACAGACGGACAGACGGACAGACGGACAGACGGACAGACGGACAGACGACAGACGGACAGACGGACAGACGGACAGACGGACAGACGGACAGACGGACAGACGGACAGACGGACAGACGGACAGACGGACAGACGGACAGACGGACAGACGGACAGACGGACAGACGGACAGACGGACAGACGGACAGACGGACAGACGGACAGACGGACAGACGGACAGACGGACAGACGGACAGACGGACAGACGGACAGACGGACAGACGGACAGACGGACAGACGTACAGACGGACAGACGGAAAGACGGACGGACAGACAGACAGACAGACAGACAGACAGACAGACAGAACAGACAGACAGACAGACAGACAGACAGACAGACAGACAGACAGACAGACAGACAGACAGACAGACAGACAGACAGACAGACAGACAGACAGACAGACAGACAGACAGACAGACAGACAGACAGACAGACAGACAGACAGACAGACAGACAGACAGACAGACAGACAGACAGACAGACAGACAGACAGACAGACAGACAGACAGACAGACAGACAGACAGACAGACAGACAGACAGACAGACAGACAGACAGACAGACAGACAGACAGACAGACAGACAGACAGACAGACAGACAGACAGACAGACAGACAGACAGACAGACAGACAGACAGACAGACAGACAGACAGACAGACAGACAGACAGACAGACAGACAGACAGACAGACAGACAGACAGACAGACAGACAGACAGAACAGACAGACAGACAGACAGACAGACAGACAGACAGACAGACAGACAGACAGACAGACAGACAGACAGACAGACAGACAGACAGACAGACAGACAGACAGACAGACAGACAGACAGACAGACAGACAGACAGACAGACAGACAGACAGACAGACAGACAGACAGACAGACAGACAGGACAGACAGACAGACAGACAGACAGACAGACAGACAGACAGACAGACTGACAGACAGACAGACAGACAGACAGACAGACAGACAGACAGACAGACAGACAGACAGACAGACAGACAGACAGACAGACAGACAGACAGACAGACAGACAGACAGACAGACAGACAGACAGACAGACAGACAGACAGACAGACAGACAGACAGACAGACAGACAGACAGACAGACAGACAGACAGACAGACAGACAGACAGACAGACAGACAGACAGACAGACAGACAGACAGACAGACAGACAGACAGACAGACAGACAGACAGACAGACAGACAGACAGACAGACAGACAGACAGACAGACAGACAGACAGACAGACAGACAGACAGACAGACAGACAGACAGACAGACAGACAGACAGACAGACAGACAGACAGACAGACAGGACAGACAGACAGACAGACAGACAGACAGACAGACAGACAGACAGACAGACAGACAGACAGACAGACAGACAGACAGACAGACAGACAGACAGACAGACAGACAGACAGACAGACAGACAGGACAGACAGACAGACAGACAGACAGACAGACAGACAGACAGACAGACAGACAGACAGACAGACAGACAGACAGACAGACAGACAGACAGACAGACAGACAGACAGACAGACAGACAGACAGACAGACAGACAGACAGACAGACAGACAGACAGACAGACAGACAGACAGACAGACAGACAGACAGACAGACAGACAGACAGACAGACAGACAGACAGACAGACAGACAGACAGACAGACAGACAGACAGGACAGACAGACAGACAGACAGACAGACAGACAGACAGACAGACAGACAGACAGACAGACAGACAGACAGACAGACAGACAGACAGACAGACAGACAGACAGACAGACAGACAGACAGACAGACAGACAGACAGACAGACAGACAGACAGACAGACAGACAGACAGACAGACAGACAGACAGACAGACAGACAGACAGACAGACAGACAGACAGACAGACAGACAGACAGACAGACAGACAGACAGACAGACAGACAGACAGACAGGACAGACAGACAGACAGACAGACAGACAGGACAGACAGACAGACAGACAGACAGACAGACAGACAGACAGACAGACAGACAGACAGACAGACAGACAGACAGGACAGACAGACAGACAGACAGACAGACAGACAGACAGACAGACAGACGACAGACAGACAGACAGACAGACAGACAGACAGACAGACAGACAGACAGACAGACAGACAGACAGACAGACAGACAGACAGACAGACAGACAGACAGACAGACAGACAGACAGACAGACAGACAGACAGACAGACAGACAGACAGACAGACAGACAGACAGACAGACAGACAGACAGACAGACAGACAGACAGACAGACAGACAGACAGACAGACAGACAGACAGACAGACAGACAGACAGACAGACAGACAGACAGACAGACAGACAGACAGACAGACAGACAGACAGGACA
>JAXIVJ010009746.1:0-49784 GCA_036785665.1 Chirona hameri | reverse complement strand
ACAGGAAAAAATGGAAAATTTGACCTTTGATGACCTCTGGTGACCTCAATTTTGGCCTGACCTAAAACAATACTGAAATACTTTCGATAGAACATGTATCAAGCTATCAAAAAGCCGTTTTCCACTTCTCGCTAAGTAGCGTAGTTTTCGAGATCTCAGGGGGGGGGGGGGCGGAAATCAACCCCCCCTGCAGTTGGTGTTCGGCGCAAAGCCCCTGCAGTGCGCGGTTAATAAGCGATGCCACTTAAAGGGAACAGTTCACCTTTAACATGTTTTTTTAAAAACTGATATAGGAGATTTGCAGAGCAGATAGAAAAACGGGTTGTGTAAAAAATGAGCTCCCTACGATAAGTAATTTCGACACAGGACTAGTGGACCCCTTTTAGAAGACGCTGTTTCGTGCCCCGATCGGGGCACTCAACTTTTTTCAGGTCCTCACAACCAGGGACTCGTCTAACATGTTAACTGCGGGAGCAAAACCCCACAGTCACGGTCCTGCCCCCCCCCCCAGTCGAGGCAAAAAAACGGCCACTGGGAAGGGGGAGGGGACAAGTTTAAACAGGTTATAATTGTTGGCGAAATGCACATGTTAACTGTTATGTCCAAGTGATAAGATGTAGGTCCTATTCAGCTGAGGTAGCTCCACCACCTCTTCCTATTCAGTTCAGGTTCTATTCAGTTCAGGTGGTGATCAAATCAAATCTGGCGCTTATGCATCAATCTGTTCAACGTTGTTGAATGGGCACTTAACAAATCACCGACACTAAATAGGTCGCCGTAGTTTAGCTTGGCACCGGCCGGCCGGTGCCATAAAAACGCATGTTTCTGGGCCAGTTTTACCTCAGAAATGCGGCGGTGACGTTCATTTCTTCGCAGCTGATTATAAATAACCCAAAACAATTACAAAATACGTCACGAGACATGAGTTACCCATACTTTACTAAAAGCCATAAGTCAGTCAAAATGTTTTTGTATATTTTTTTTTAGGAATTGCCCATATGTGGTTCTCTAATATTGAACACGGTTTTTATATCTTTGCAAAATTTGCATTTGTGGGCATTTCAATTTTTTTTGCATTTGTGGGGGCCAAAACCAGAATTTTCAAAACTCCGAGATAATAATTTTGTAGCCCTTGCCATTTGGTATCTTTTGAGGTTTTGATGACATTTTTTCTCTCAAAATATGGTCTTTGTACGTCTGCTAAATTTTAGCTTATTTTTCGTCCAATTCGTGTGTAGTGACATCACTAAATTCGTTATATCTCAACGATTTTTTAATCGACGAAATTGCTTCATTGTTGCACAGGAAGACGTAAAATTGATGTGAGAAAAGGTACATAAAGTTTCATTTTGATAGCGCTATTGGTTGTGAGCAATTTCGAAAGTTCGTGATGGGGGGGGGGGAAGGTAAACGCTCCCCAGTCAATGGTGGTTAATAACAATGTATAATTTATGTTTATCAATCATCTCAACACAGTTGTTTGAATGCACAACTATCTCATTTTATGAATATTACTGCCCCTTGGAACGATATCAATGGACTATGGAAAAAAGTGTAAGTGTGACTGTTCGTGGACAAGAACAGGTGAAATGAAAATCAGTCATCTCAAGCCTGCCCCCCCCCGCCCTCACCCAGTCAAATTTCCTTAGACGAGTCCCTGCTCACAACGGTTGTTAAAGTTACAAGAAGCCTACGTATATATTCCTAAAGTCCGTCGTTATTGCGTCCAATAGTTCCATATCCAAGCTACCATATGAATGACGTCATTATTTTCATGAAGTTTGTTATGCCATGAACAGTGGCGTAGCCAAGGGGGGGGGGGGCAAAGGGGCCATGGCCCCCCCTGGAGGCCAGGTGGGCCCCTCTGGCGACCGAGCGAGGGCCCCCTGGGGCCGAAGGCCCCAGTGTTTTGGATGGTGTCAGGTGCCCGCAAAACGCCTTATGTCGCATAAAGAACGTCCACGAACAAATCTAGCATGAATAAATAACAGCATTTAAGAGCTGGTATTTATTTCGAGGGCCCCTCAGGCCTTCCAGGGCCTCCAATTCCTTTCGAGGGTCCCTCAGACATTTCGAGGGCCCCCTCAGGCATTTCGAGGGCCCCTCAGTCATTTCAAAGGCCCCTCAGGCCAGGCACGTAGCCATGATTTCGTCCAGGGGGTGGGTGGGGGGGGGGGGGGGGGCGCCTCGAAGGGCCCCTTCCGAGCGTTAACCCCCCCAAACAAACAAACAAAACAAAAGGATATGAAAAACTCTACGGATTTCGGCCACTTTATTTTGTGAGGTTCAACTTTCCAGGGGCCCTCTGATCTGTCCAGGGGCCCTCTGGTCTGTCCAGGGCCCTCTGGTCTGTCCAGGGCCCTCTGGTCTGTCCAGGGGCCCTCCAGCCTGCTCAGGGCCCTTCCGAGCTGGCCAGGGACTGCACTGGCTGCTTTTTCACCCTGCCGACATCCTCAGGGGACTCTCCGACCTGCCCAGGGGTCCTTCTGTGCTGGCCAGAGGCCCATTCGACGTAATCAGGGGCCATCTGACATGGTCAGGGACCCTTTCGGTCTGGTCAGGGGCCCCTTTGACATGCACAGGGGCCCTTTGAACTTCCCAAGGGCCCTCTGGTCTGCCCAGGAGCCCTCCAGCCTTCTGAGGGGCCCTTCCAACCTGGCAAGAGACTGCGCTTTCTGTTTTGTCGCCTTGTCAACATGCTCAGAGAGCCCTTCGACCTGCCCTGGGGCCCCTCCGTGCTGACTAGGAGCCCATTCGGCATGTTCAGGGGCCCTTTTGGTCTGGTCAGGGGCCCCTCTGACATGCACAGGGGCCTTTTTAACTTCCCAGAGGCCCTCTGGTGCTGGTTTGTCCAGGGGCCCTCCAGCCTGTTCAGGGGGTCCTTACGCCTGGCAAGGGACTGCACTGGCTGCTTTGTCGCCCTGCCGACATGCTCAGGGGCCTCTCCGACCTTCCCAGGGGTCCCTCTGTGTTGGCTCGGTGCTCATTCGACGTGTTCAGGGACCCTTTGACCCGCTCAGGGGCCCTTTCGGCTTGTACAGGGGCCCTTCTGACATGTACAGGGCTCTGCTGAACGTCCAAGGGCCCTCGTGGTCTTTCAGAAAGGGCCCTGGTGCCCCTAAAGAACCTCTGAAATGCTCTAAACTCTTAAAGACCACGCTTCGCGTAGTCCATGAGCGTGGTCTCGTCGGCCCTTTTCGGTGCGCTGCGCGCTGCGCGCCCGAAAAGGGCCCGCCGGGCCTCCAGGGCAGGGGGGGGGGGGCGGGTAGCCTCCCCCGCCCCCCCCCCCTTGGCTACGTGCCTGCCTCAGGCCTACCGAGTTAATGTTATCGACTTTTAAGCGTTGGTTACAAAATGATCTGTCCGACCTCCTATTTCCCTAAATATGGCAGCATTTGGTAGCATAGCCAACGAGCTACAATAACAGCGCAAGCCCTCATGTGGATGCGCGTGAAGTTATTGTGACGTTAGGACCAAATGTATTGGGGTCTGGACGTTTGGAAGAAGACGTTTGGGATGGGTGGTGGTGGTGGGGGGCACGGAAGTTTTTTTAGGGGGAATCCCAAAGTCTCACATTTCTGAAAACTCATCAGATTTTGCTTGCTTATGCATTGATAGCTGATTTAAAACAAACTTTCCTTAGATAAAGTTGCTTAGATTTTCTTATCAGGAAATGTGTACATTTTGTGCTGATTTCAGGCGGTTTGACGGCTGCTATGGCCCCTTTTCCCCTGGATCTGCCAAGTTTTTTTTTAGGGGGGGAATCCCAAAAAGTCTCACACATTTCTGAAAACTCATCGGATTTCGCTTGCTTATGCATTGATAGCTGATTTAAAACAAACTTCCTTAGATAAAGTTGCTTAGATTTTCTTATCAGGAAATGTGTACATTTTGTGCTGATTTCAGGCGGTTTGATGGGTTTGATGGGATATACATTTTTACCCCCAAACTCGAACCCTAGATCCGCCAGTGTGTGGGCCCCCAATTGGCTACGAGGGCCCCTCTGATCCCGTTTGCCCCCCCCCCCCCTGGCCGAAATCCTGGCTACGCCCCTGGCCATGAAGGAGAAAAGAAAAACATGCCCATTTTTCGACGGATATCCATCTATCGTCCAAACAAATGCCATATTCGTTTTTTCAGCTCGAAATACCCCGTATAACCAAATTTCAAGACAACGTTCAAGCCGACAAGGTGACCCTTTAAAATAATAGACTCATTTGTACTTTCCAGGTCCTCCCATTTCTTATATATCGGTCACTGCTTTTAAAGAGAATAGGTCACCTTGAAAGTTGTCTTGAAATTTGTCTATACGGGTATTTCGAGCTGAAAAAAACGAATATGGCAATTGTTTGGACGATTTGTTTATTTGTTTATTTATTGATAATGAGCAACAGCATTCACCCAATTACAGCTCAAGTCAAGTAATTAAAACACGCGACGACACGACAGCAGCACACATACACGCACACAGTTGATAACAGACGAGGCAAATATGATAACGAAAATTGTATATCCGTCGGATCCGATTGATGGATATCTGTCGAAAAATGGGCATGTTTCTCTTTTCTCCTTCATGGCCATAAACAACTTCATGACAATTATGACGTCATGCATATGGTAGCTTGGATATGGAAACTAATGTAAACAATAACGACGGACTTTAAACATATATACGCAGGCTGCTTGTAACGTAAACAACCGTTGTTAGGACCCAAAACAAGTTTCGGGGAAATGAAACTTCTTCTAAAAGGGGCCCACTAGTCCTGTGTCGAAATTACTTACCGTAGCGAGGTAATTCTTTCACCACAACTCGTTTTTCGATCTGCTCAATAAATCTGCTATCTCAGTTCAAAACCCCATGTTAAAGGTTAAATCCCTTTAACCCCTGCGGGCGGCCAGCATATTACGTTAACCTGCGGGGGGACAGATTCTGCCCCCCCCCCCCCCAAGAGATCTCAAGAACCGCTCGGTCGATTTCGATGGGGAAAACGCCATTCGATTCGTCATGACAAGATCTCTTTTTGGACCCCGACATTTTGTATTCAAAAATGGGGGCCAGAAGGCTTAAACATCCACAAATTTTGCCCGTTTTTTGAAAGGTCATTGCGGCCATGTGGCTCGACCGATTTTGATGCTCCAAACGTTTTTGAGCTTCAAATGTACTTGTCTTTAATATATTAAAAGACAAAAACAAAATCAAAAATCATAGGCGTATTCAGGGAATGTAAAATGGGGGGGGATTTTCTGGCTAAAAATATGTGCTGTTTGTGATTGTTTGGGACGACATGAACGTCACATGTGGGCATTATATGCTGTAATTGGTTAAATTTGATATATTGCGCATAGGCAGATCCAGGAAAAACATGGGGGCACCATGCGCGTAACGCTTTTATGATCTTATTAATTTGAAGTTGGACCTAATTTGAGGGTGGGTATCGCCTCCCATTTTTTTTTCTGAGTGGGCCTCTGCCCTAAAAATATGTAAAATTCCAGTATCCATGATGCATATTGCATTGAAATTGTTTCTGACGCATTTATTGCACTGCAAACCACGAGGGAAGTATGCGCCGCAAAACCGCATTCGTAACACCCTCCCCAAAACAGGAGTCTGGAACCGTCTCTGCTTGACCGGTTTTCTCAAAATTTTGACACAACACGCACCATTCAATTTTGGGAAAGTCACAAAGTTTCAGGACGCTAGGCCTAACGGTTTAGAACCGGCAAGTGAAAACCCACTGGGGGGGGGGGGGGGCAGAATCTGCCCCCGCAGGGAATAGAGTTAAGGCTTCAACTAGAAACTGCATTCCTTCACCGCGTTTATCGGCTCTTCAGCTGTGAACAAAGTATCGTATTTGCTGTAAAAACGTGATTAAGTGAGCGTCTAATCATCTAACGACATCTATCACACGACTCGAGCATTTCGTAGCTATGCCGAACTAGTTTATTATAACTCCGATCTCTTATTACATTTGAGGCTGGCGTTCGAGCTTGATGAGGGCGGTGAATTTGACGTGCGGTGTACCGTAGTGCGTCTGCATCCAGCTGACCGTCAGTAGAGATCAAAACGAAACAACATTTTGCTTTCCATTCCATTCCGTTCCATCATCACCCACATTGTCTTCTTCATTCCATTCCATTTCAGTGCATTCCAATCCATTCAGGGGCAGAGGTCTAAATAATTTGTCTCCTTCCATTCCATTTCAGTACATTCAAATCCATTCAGGGGCAGAGGTCTAAATAATTTGTCTCCTTCCATTCCATTTCAGTACATTCCAATCCATTCAGGGGCAGAGGTCTAAATAATTTGTCTCCTTCCATTCCATTTCAGTACATTCCAATACATTCAGGGGCAGAGGTCTAAATAATTTGTCTCCTTCCATTCCATTTCAGTACATTCCAATCCATTCAGGGGCAGAGGTCTGAATAATTTGTCTCCTTCCATTCTGTTTCATAACCAGCAAAGAGAAACGCGTTACGTTTCATTCCATTTTCATTCCGTATTACGATTCCATTTAATTTTCTATTTCATTTTGATCTCCCGCCATCAGCACCGCGGTTCACCTGGATCCAGCTTCAGCGTCAGCGCCGTGAAACCCGTGATACACCTGGATCCAGGTGCAGCGTCTGTCTGTCCAGCTTCCGTCCGAGGCGGCCCTTATCACTACCGTCACACCGTCTGTGCCTAAATACGGCCCACTCGACACATCCTTTGTCCGCGGACCGGCAGTTTTTGTAGCGCGCGGTGGCCTCCACGCCGGCAGGGGTCACACGGCGGTCTCACGACCTAGCTTCTGTACATGACGACGTGTTGCCGACAACGCTGGCAACTGGCGCGCTTTCATAACAATGGGGAGGAAAATAATGTTACATAATTACAGCCACCATTTGAGTGGAGATGCCGTGTTAACAGCTGTTCGTCTGTTATTGGGAGACGAGTGGTTTGTTCATCCCCTCTACATTCACGATTACTTTCGACGATGAAAGGTATACCCTCCGACCAGCCACTGTTGCGATGATCTCGTCAGACCCATCCGGCCAGCTAATACTCTTGCATAAAATAGCAACTTAACCATATTCCCCAGAATTACGTTAACTTGCTGGGGGGGGGGGCAGATTCTGCCCCCCCCCCCTCCCAGAGATCTCGAGAACCGCTCGGTCGATTTCGATGGGGAAAGCGCCATTCGATGCGTCATGACAAGATCCCTCTTTTTGGACCCCGAAATTTTTGTTTTGTTTAAAAAATGGGGGGCCATCTCGAGAACCGCTCGGTCGATTTCGATTTGGAAAGCGCCATTCGATGCGTCATGACAAGATATCTCTTTTTGGACCCCGAAATTTTTGTTTTGTTCCAAAATGGGGGGCCAGGGGGCAACAAATCCGAAATTTGTTAGTATTTTTTGAAAGGTCATTGCAGCCATGTGGCTCGACCGATTGTGATGCCCCAAACGTTTCTGAGCTTCAAATGTACTGGTCTTTAATATATCAAAAGACGAAAAACAAAATAAAAATCATAGGCGTATTCAGGGAATGTAAAATGGGGAGATTTTCTGGGAAAAACATATGTGCTGTTCGTGATTGTTTGGGACGTCATGAACATCACATGTGGGCATTATATGCTGTAATTTGTTAAATGTGATATATTGCGCATAGGCGGATCCAGGAAAAAAACATGGGGGGCACCATGCGCGTAACGCTTTTATCATCTTGCTAATTTGAAGTTGGACCTAATTTGAGGGTGGGTATCGCCTCCCATTTGTTTATCCTGAGTGCGCCTCTGCCCAAAAAATATGTACAATCCCATTATCTATGATGCATATTGCATTGGAATTGTTTCTGACGCATTTATTGCACTGCAAACCACGAAGGAAGTATGCACCGCAAAATCGCATTCGTAACACCCTCCACAAAACAGGAGCCTAGATCCGCCTCTGCTGGACCGATTTGTTCAAAATTTTGACACAACACGTGCTATTTAATTTTTGGAAAAGTCACAAAGTTTCAGGACGCTAAGTCTAACGGTTTAAAAGCTGCAAGTGAAAAGCTACGGGGGGGGGGGGGGCAGAATCTGCCCCCGCAGGGAATAGGGTTAAGAGTCCTATTTTTGACAACCATAAACAAATACCTGTTTTATTACAAGTTTTTATATCCAATCTTGTATGGCAACTGTGCTGATACATTCAGAACGTCTTCATGACTTAATAATTGTAAACATAACATAATTCAACCATAGGTATCAGTTTTAAGCTATAAAAAGTACCTAATGGTGCGGATAAAATTGTCCTCTTTGCATCTTGAAACACCCACGGCTTCACCATGCAGTTGGTGAGATAGCACCGGATAGAAATACAAAATGTACCACATTTTAAACTTGAATAAGTCCAAAAAATACATCATATACATTGTTGCATTCCATCATTTTGAAGAACAATTCATGGAAGTTTGCATCCAACATGGTTTACACTTGTACGCTATATACACTCTTCACCGCAGCATGTGCTCAGGAAATGCTCATTTTCTTACGAGGCACAAATCGGCTCGTTTTTCCGCCTCACAGATGAGTCGGAGTACGTTTCTTTGTTGTTATTTCGAGCATCTCCACTTATAACTTGTTTCGGTTATTCCAGTTTCTAGAGTTCATCTTGATATACCTTTGGCCTGAGGCATTTCCCTCAAAAAAAAAAAATCAAGGGGGCCAAGTCGAGAGTCGGCGGGCCAAGCATGCCTTGTCTTTTGACTGATCAAGTTGCACGAAATGAGGTTTATGAAACGAGGATGACGAAGTTGACTGAGGTGTCGATTGTTGTTGACGTTGGTGATCAGAGCAACTGGTGACTCTAGCAGGATGGGGGAAGCCCCTCACGTGCAACCGCACGATTCCATGACTGCAACACTACTCTGATGACCATGTCATTAGCCGGAACACGAGGCATGCTTGGCCCACCAACTCTCTCCATCTGACCCCCATACTGATTTTTGCGGGGATACTTCAGGTAAAACTGCATAGGTGTCGATTTATATACTTTTGGGGTGGCCCTAGCCCCCCCCCCCAATGTTGAGTTCGCTCCCCCCCTAATGGTGCCCCAATGTTCGGCCCCCCAATGTGTTATGGCCACTGGCGGATCCAAGGAAGGGGCCAAAGAAGCCAAGCCTCCAAACCCCCTGAAATCTGACAACAACTGACATATATTCTAATACAAATCAAAATATAAACAACTTTTACCGAAAACAGTTTGTTCAAAATCATCCATGCATGCATACAGAAGAGATCTCCGATGAGTCTTGGAATTGTGTGGAGCTTCTTGGGATTTGGCCCCCCAAAACAAACTTTTTGCTGTTCTGGATCCCCTCTTGGTTCTCGCCTCAGATTACCTAACTAAACCTAAGTGACCAAATCTACCCTTTTGGGGACCAAATCTACCCCCATTTGGGGTAGATTTGGTCCCCTGTTTGGAAGGCTGTAATTCCTTAAATATTAATTGTACGATATTTTACCGAATCAGGGACGCCATGCCTGAACATTTTTTGGTGGAGTCCTAATTGGGAAATAACGAAATTCTTTCAGTTAAAGCTCTTATGACCCGAAATGTCGGGGCATGTTCTCATTTAGGAACTTTCGGGTACATAATGCAGTCTAACCTAGACAGAAGCTAGGTTTGGTCCCTGAAAAAGATACAGGGAAAGTTGTGGGCTAGTTTGAATCCAAATTAAGAGAACTTACTTTTGTCAAAAGATCAGAAGTATGGTTTACGAAATAGTTGACTTATTTGTAAGTGTCCTATAAGACACTATGATCCTTCACCTACCTGGTTTTCCTACTTTCACAAAAGTCTAAACTCTTTATTAATAACTATATCTTTTCTGTTTTTTTTTTTAATAAAAAAGGAAGGGAATTTGACGGCAAGCCCAGTGCGCTTAACAGTTTTGAAATCCATTAAAAACTTAAGAAGTTATTAAAGTTTCCGCTTACAAATTAACCTAAAGGACCAAATCTGACACCCCTGTTGTTAACCTAAAGGACCAAATCTACCCCCCGAAAATGCATTCTTCGATACCTCCCAATCTAAGCAACTTTTTTAAGTTCGTAGAACAGTTTCCGATCGCTCTCGTCGAGTACAACACTAACCTATTTCTTGTTTTAATCAAACCTAGTTTTAAAAAAAGTTACACACATTTTTTTTTTTAAAAACAAAATTTAAGTGTCTTTGTTCTGCTCGCAGTTTGCTTATTATTTATCGAATATTTAAACAAAGCATATATTTGTGTTAAGCATGAATGGGGCTTTGTATCTAAGGTGCCGAAATCCTTCACAACATTTTTTTTAGCTGGTGGGCTACTTAGAAAAACATGTTTTTTTGCACAAGTTTTTGGAACGTAACTTTTTTGTTTGAGAAAACTTTTATAATCAAACAGCCAATAAAGATGCGGCGTAACAAACCCCATCTTTTGGCAATTCTTAATTTTAATGAAAACCATATTTTTGAAGTTTAAAATGTGAAAAATTGTAAAAAAAACGATGTTTTTAAATTTTAGGTTTTTGAATATGCATTTTTTTTAGAAAAATATGTTCAAGGATAAGAAGACCGTCTTACTCCAAATGTTATCAAACAAAGTAATCAAAAATCAGTTCAGGGGTTTTGAAGATATGGGGTACTTAATTATCAAATTGATGAATAATCTGAATTTTCACCAAACAAAAAGTTACGCATTTTTTCACAATAAAAAATATGATTAAAATTGAAAACACTATGAGCATGCTGAATTTCTTTCCGGATTCGAAATATGTTGTTTTATATTTGAGTTATCCATCACCAAAAATATATATCCATAACTTTTTTTCGAAAAAGTTTTTTTGAGTTCCGACAGATGGATGTTGTAGAACTAGGCGATCTGAACAAGAATCTATGTTTTTATTTGCCTCTTCCGGTCTTACTTTTTGAGTTAATGAGTTTCGCGTTTTGATAAATTTTTCGGTCAATTTCTTCAATTTCTTCAACGTTTATACTCATATTTTGTTCAATATTTGAAGAATCTTAAAACAAAATTATATTTGGAACCGGCATGAATGGGGCATCATTTTACAGGTAAGGAGACCCTTTAATCTTTCTTTTTCGAGAAAAATGACTCAAGATTTTTTTGAATGTCAATCTAATCTGTTTTTTGACAATAACTTGAGAAATATTAAGTATTTAAAGAAATGGTAAACATAGTCTTATTTGTAATGAAATAACAGTAGCCTATTTCACAAAGCAAAAAAGTTTGTAATTACAAAGGATTTCTTTGTAATTACAAATAATTTTTACACATGTTTGTAGTTTGGATTTCACAAAACCCCAGGGCAGTAAATCTCAATTTACTATTTACAAACTACTTTACAAAGATATTGTTTGTAAAAATGTTTGCAATTGCACATGTTCTATTTCTCAAAGGTTGACGGAAGTGAGGAAATGTTTGCAGTTACAAACTTGTAATTCCAGTGGGTCAGGGGTTCTGAATTTCAGAAACTGCATTGAAAGTTGACATTGTTTGACTGTTCAGGTTATTTTCTTGGTGAGGTTGCTACGTTGCCGAGGTTGTTAGGGCAATGGTTTAGTTATGCATAGGTATAGCTGCCCTCAAAAAAGTTATTTCCCGAGAGATTCGAACAGAAATCTCCAGCTTTGAAGTCCCAGTGCACCTTACCGATTGCGCTGTGAGGGGCGCCTCCGCGCGGAGAAACCGCATGGCGATAGAATTGCAGCGGTCAACGATGTCTTGTGCAATGTCCAGTAAACCTTCACCCTTTACGACGTAGGAAATCGGCTAGGTTAGGTGAACAAATGGTCGAGAAATGCAACGATCTTTCTTTTAAGAGTAGTTCTGTTGTTATGCTCCGCCACCTGGTGAATGGTCAAATTCTGTTTACTCTAACTGCTTACCAAGATGTATTTTTACGATCAGAGTTTGTATTCCGATGAAATGTTAATTAAAAGATTATTCTCCCTATAACTAATTTTATATTGAATAAAAAAATAAACCACAATGTAAATATTTGTTAAATTAATTTGTTAACAATCAAATTATTTGTCATTAGCATCAAGTTTAATACAAACGTTCTTGATTTCAAGGTTTCTGCTGTACTAACATTTGTGTTTACAATTTTCTTTACAATCGGTAATTCAGAGGTGGCGAATGTTTGTGAAATGTCTTTTTGTGAGGTTTGCAATAATTTCTTGCGTTTGTAATCGCAAACATGTGTAATTACTAACTTGTTTGTGAAATAGGCCTCTGATGTGAATATGTATTTGATTAATTAAAAACCTTTTTGAAAGAAATCGGTTTTTCGTAAAAAGAGATACCTTTTTTTTAATTTGTAATTTTTATTTTGAAAAAGTAGCTTGGTTTTCTATATTGCTAGGGTTAACCGAAGGGAATTTTGTAATAATAGGCAAGGAATTTTTTTTTTTTTACTTCGACAAAAATAGCTCCAAGTCCTCGGAACAATGTTTTGGTAGACGGGAATGCCTATAACTTAAAAACCAAAATATATAGAACAAAACCGATTTCGGTTTTGGATAGCCAATAGTTGGGCCTACGTTATATGATGCACTTAATTTTCAAATTGCTTAACTTTAAGTACAATTACAAATTACGTTTGAATACTTGTCACTTAAAAAATAAAATGTATAGAGCCAAACGGTTATAAGTATTAGATGAATGTGACTAAGGACTATCAAATAAAAAAAAAACAAATTATTTTAAAAAGACTTAATTTTAAGCAATTTAAAAAAAGAAAAGTGAGAACAACTTAATGGTAGATGGGAATGCCTATAACTTAAAAACAAAATGAAATAAAACCAAACTGATTTCAGTTTTTGATAGCCAATAGTTGGGCCAACGTTATTTGATGTACTTAATTTTTTAATTGATTAACTTGAAGTACAATTACAAATTAAGTTTGAATGCTTGTCACTTAAAAAAATAAAATGTATAGAGCCAAACGGTTACCAGTTTTAGATGAACAAGATTCAGGACTTGCAACGAACTAAATAAATAAATTTTAAATTACTTAACTTTAAGCACAAAATTTAAGAAAAGTTTTTATTTCAATTTTTTTTGGTGATTTTTTTTTGTCTGAGCGAAAAGTTCATTCAAACTAATTGATAGCCGATTCAATTTCCTATGAACATCTTTTTTGTTTTTAAAAAAAATCGATTAAAAGTATTTGTTTCAATTTTTTAGTAAAACGTTAAGTGCTGCCACCTGGTGTTAAAAATTCAAGATTTGTTTTTAAACAGTTAGGGTCAACAAGAATGAAGGAATCATTTTACAGAAAAGTAGACCCTTAAATCGGATTTTTTCGACATTTTATCACTTGATATACTTTTTTTGTCAATTTATTCAGTTTTTTAACAATGACGTCAGAAGTATTAAGTATTTTAAGAAATTGTTGCCTTTTTCATATTGGTGTGCACTTAAGTAATATGGAAATGTATAAAATTAATCCTCGTTTTTGGAACGAAATCGTTTTTTGGTAAAAAGTGATACTTCCTTTTCGATTTTTTTTTAAAATGGCTTCATTTTCTTTATGTTTTAGTGTTAACGAAGGCAATTTCGATATCATAAATAAGGATTTTTTTTTATTCTTCTCCATTTTTTTTTCTAAGTCCTGCAAATAATGCAATGGTAGACGGGAATGTCTATAACTTAAACACCAAAACAAATAGAACCAAACCGATTTCAGTTTTGGATAGGCAATTGATTTACCTACTCTACATGATGCACTTAATTTTTTAATTGCTTAATTTTAAGTTCAAATCCAAATTTTTCGATTTTTTCGATTTTCGATTTTCACTCAAAAACTAAAATTTATAGAACCAAACGGTTACCAGTTTTAGATGAATGAGATATAGGACTTTTAGAAAAAGAAACATATTTTTGAAAATAACTTTTATTATCATATTTTTTTTTGTTGAATGCCTTAATATTTAGGACACCTCTAGGGTCGTTACTATTTGTCAAACCTAGCTTAATTTTTGAGAGCGATGTGTACTCGTGCTTTGAATTGCAAATAGGCAGTTTAAAACAATTTATAGCGTTATTGTATGACGTTATAGTAACCCAAACTTAAACACGTTTTGTGTCCTTTATTCAAGTCTAATCTAGGTTAATTTAAGATGGTAAGTCGTACACTCGGTTAGGTAGGTAATGCTGCTGTTTTTTTCTCATGTTGTATCAACTAATAACGAAAATAAATTTTTAAATTTTACAATTCATTAAAATTAAAATGAAAATATAGATCAAACCTAGGTTAGTTTTTGACAACAAGAACCCCTAACCAGAAGTAACATACATGTGCTAGTTATATTCAAGATAATTTATATAGTTCCGCTATAAATAACGATTACATCACTTAGGGTAGATTTGGTCCTTTAGGTTTACTAAAATCGGTTAACCAAAGGGACCAAATCTACCCCAAGTCAGTTTTCACTCCACTTTGATGACATTTTTTTCAACTTTATAGCTACGTTAGACTTGATTTCTTGGTCTTAAATGAAGGATACATCTTTTCTTAATAACATGCCCAGAGACAAAAGTCAGGTAGCATGTATACGCAAGGAATTACAGGTCTTCGAACAAGGTATTGGGGGGTATATTTGGTCACGTGTTTACAACTTCGACCAAATCTACCCCAGGTGGGGTATATTTGGTCCCTTAGGTTAGCCTGTCACACAAAAGCGTCGCCGTAGGGGGGGGGGCGGAGGGGGGACACCGTCCCCCCAGTCGTCAGACTGGGGGGGGGGGGATTATCCCCCCAGTCGGAAGACCTCGCTCCGCTCGGTAATCAAACTGTTTATGTCGGGTCCTGACCTAGGAAATATATCCATTCAAAAGCTTCGGATTAAATTTATAAAATAAAATATGCAAGCCATTTCGTTCAAGTTCTGCCCAAATGCGTTCAAAGTTTGAAAAGCGAGGTAGTTTTCGGATAACTACTTCATCCATTACTCCAAGTACATGAGCTACTTCATCCGTATCCGTTTCGGCCAGCCGTCCACAGACCACAAACGACTAACCCGCACAACGAGCCAGCGGCAGTCACCAGTTCCGGGGCGATCCGTCCTCCTGGTACAGTCACGGGCACCCGGGTCGGCCAGCATTCAGAACAGTGAGATGCGCTGAGCTTATGAAGAAGATATATACAAACACGCGAGTGACGTTGCCTTGTATCGCACCACCGACCTCCAAAATATCTATCAAACCCCTGACCCTGACCCCCATGACCACCGAGCCAGTGTCTCCCGAAAGCAAAAAGCCAGTCCAGTGGCAGCCGGGTGGCGCATATAAGTTCTGATATCCACGGCATATTAAGAATAATTACAATAGCAGTCTATTGTGATCATGGATCGACGTGCAATTTGCCTACGATAGTGTCCTACATCCCTACATCCCCACTAACATGCCAAATTTCGCGGTTTTGACTGCAAGGTGCGCGGAGTTATTAAGCAATCGGATGACATCCGAACGGACAGACGGACAAGTGGCTGCCACTTCTTATAATTAGTATGAAATAGCTTTCTATGAAACACGAATAGCTAGGATATGCATCCCAAACAACGATGAGCGAATCGGATGGCAGTGCCTATCGAATATGAAGTCGTTTGAACAATATACCATGAAGATTTCCGAAGAAGCTATTGCTTTTCATCTATCACTTGTTGGCTGTTATAGTCTTAAATAGGACAAAATAAGCTCGTAGTCAGTGGCGGCGCTGGGCCCTTGAGACTAGGTAGGCAAGGCAGCAGTGGCGGCGCCAGGAGTCAAACATAGGCGAGGCAGTCAGCGGGGGGGGGGGGATGCGCTGTTTCGTGTTTTTTTATAAGAAGGTTTTCAAATATATGCAGATCACCACGATTAATACTTCACCGCTACAAACAGCCTGTTTATATGCTGGCATCCGCTTGTAATTGATTTGAAAATAGGCAAGAATTATCACGGAGATGTGCACGTAAGGCTTTCGATTCGACGCTTAATTCTGCAGGTTGACAATAATTGTGCGACTGCAATCAGAGCCTACACATCAAATAATTAATTATATGCGAAGAACATGGCTAAGAAAAATGCATCGAAATATAATGTCCTATTTGTGATATAAGTCTAGACGGCTCGCCGATCTCCTTGCAGTAATATGTCACTATGTCATAATTTAATGACATTTACCCTTAAAATGATTTTTTAAACTATTAGAAAAGGATCCCACATGCAAAATATCCCGAAACATTTTCATCACGGCGCCTGTCACTGGTCACAAAGGTCCTTTGCTGCTGCCGCGTTGACGCCGCATCAGATTTCTCCGGAACGGAAGCGCCCGGCGAAAACTCAGCTCGATCTTGGTTCGTGCTGGTTGTTACGCTGACATACCGCCAAAGATCTGGTCTGGAGAAGTGGTAGAAACATTATTTTCGAAATAATAATTGAACCCCTATGTGGCAAGCTACTACGAGCCTAAAATAATAATTGGTATTGCAGACATATTTATTTTATGAAGTTATTGCGCTTAAAAAGGTGTGGTTTTAGATTTTCTAGTTGATTTGCCTACCTTACATAAATTTTATACTGCAGGACGGCAATAAATTTGTACACAGGCTGGTCGAGAATCTAGTAGGACGAGGTAGGCAAGCTTAGGCAAGGGTTTTCTTACATTTGCGTTTAATTTATCGTTTCGAAGGAAATGTTCTTGGAAAATTTGGAACATTTGCTCCAAGATAGGCCCATTCCGATTGCAGAAAACCATATTCATCAATAAGGAAAATCAAAATGAAAAGAAGGGAAAATGAATATCGGTATCGGAAGAAGGCCACCGAACTGGGTAGGCATTGCCTACCTTGCCTACATGGGAGAACCGCCCCTGCTGGTAGTTACAACTAAACATTGCGTTCGGAAGTAAAAATTATAAGGTAAGAAAAAAAACATTTCCTTCACATTGTCGCGAACCGTACTGATGGTTCATTCGGCACTTCGTCCCCCCCCCCCACACACTCAAAAATCCGTGGCGACGCCCCTCCAGTGGCACATACAGGTTGTATCCACGGTGAGCAATGGGAAACCAAGCTTCTGATCGATTCTTTAGTTTTAAGAACATTTACTACCTAATACTACCATCGTCACATCACACGACGAAACCGGGGAATGTCGGCGAAGCAATGCTTTTCTCTTTTGTGAAGTTTTTTAGTTATCTTCTCTTTCAATCATTCAGCAATGATTTGGAAGTCATGTTTTAGCACCAATTTGAGATTGCGCATGTACATAACCTCTGTGTTGAGTGTAGGGCGTGAGAGATTATTAACACGTGCTCATGAACATGGCTCAGAGCTTTTCGACGGTATAGTGACAGTGTTAGAAACGGACATTGGGAAGTGTTTCGTCAAATTCGAGTAATTTAGCTCGAATGGGTTCAGTGGCGGATCCAGGATTCGGTCAAAGGGGCTGCCATGTGGCAAAGTGGGGCTCCTCAGGCTTTGGTGGCCCCTCAGGCTTTGGTGGGCCCTCTCAAGCTTCGTTGGGCTCTTTCGACCTTTAAGGCAAATGTAGGCCAGACAGAATAGCAGAATGGACTAGTTTAGTTCAAAATATTTCTTTAAAATGCCAAAATGGCCCTCTACGAACCAGAATTCACTCTCTTCAAGCCAGCCTAGGCCTTCTGGAAGCCAGAGTGGGCCTTTTGTAGGCAGATTGGGCCCGCTGGAGGCCAGAGTGGGCTTCTGGAGGTCAGAATGGGCCCTCTGGAGGTCAGAATAAGCCCTTGCGGTTCCGTAGGTCAATTTCCGTAGGTCATCCGTGAGTCTGCATGCTGGTATAGGCCCTCTGAAGGCTGAATTGGTCCTATAAAGACCAGAATGGCCCTTTACACACCAGCATTGGCCTTTTATAGACACACAGGTTCTAAACACTGGCCTATTGCCTCATTGCGTCGTGCTTACAAATATGCGCTTTGTGCGAAAACGGGACGAAATTGGTTTCGAGTCACTGCAATCGACTATGGGCTCCTTCTATCTATGGAGGGCCCCTTCGAGGCATGGCTCCATGTCCCCCGCCTCTGGATCGGCTACTGGCTGGGTTTCTGAGTCTGATATTTCCACGCACTGGTGGTGGTGGTGGTGGGGGGGGGGGGGGGGGTTGGACAATGAACACCCACCCTTCTCGAACTTTGTTCCTATGAGGAGCAGGTCAAATAGCGAGTAGCTACCAGCGGAAAGGTACCAGCGGAAAATCGCTTTGAGGACTAAAATTCACGGTTTGAGGCCTCGACTTCTGCTTGGCCACAAACTGTGAATTTTGTCGCGCTCGTCCACAAAGCTATATTTTTGGATAAGGTCAATTTGGGCTGAAGGGTTCACCAAAGGTGGCCGACACTTCCACGTTTGCGTGCTATCAGTGTCATTGGAAAGTACAAACTAAAAACAATAATTTATATCTAAGCGTAATTTTGAGTTGTTATTAAACGGCGATAGACGTTGTTAACAACTACTTTTAGCTTCGGTGCCTCGTTTTCAATGCCAATGGTTATCAATATTATTCATTGCTCGTGCGAGGTACATTGGTATATGGCAAGTATAACATAATTAAAAATTACCTTTCCTCGTCGTAAACAAACTGCAAGACAAACAACGCTCATCGGTTTGATAATGGGCAGCGGCCGAAGATTTAACCAAATACAATTGTTTGTTTGTCTTGCAGTTTGTTTACGACGAGGAAAAGGTCATGTTTAATTCGTTTATACTTGTCATACCAAGAGTTATCGTTTCCCTGCTAAAGCCCGGTTCGCACCAACTTTCCGGACAGGAAAAAAACGGTTTGCCGGACCGGAAAATACAAAGTTGAGATTGTCGTCAGACTGACGGAAATTCTCCATATCTGGTAAACCGGAAATCTCGAAACAAAATCTGGCAACAGCGAGCTGGAAAATATCGCGGCTTTCCAGTATCTTTGCGCCCAGAGGACATAGTCACGTTTTGTCTCATGCCAGTGATTTCTTTTTTAAACCTTAATACGCTTCAATTTATCGGGCCTTGTTGTTATAGGGCCTTGGCTTCAACCCCGCAGTTTTTTTTCATTCCGCGGAAGACGATTGATAGTTGAACGCTTGAGAATGTCATTGCATTTTGTTGTCAAAAATAGTAAATATTACCTCCTGATGATTTTTTTTTTGGGTAGGTTAGTTAACTCAAGAGGAGAGTTTTTATTTCAGTTGCACGTCTCACAATAGCAAGGCATTATATTAGAGTGGACGCCTACAACGGTGCAGAAGAGAAGATAAAAAAAAACAGTAAGACGCCTTAATCGGCGAGCGACGAGCGAGCCCGTAGAAACCCGATAGTTTCTGAGTTACGGAACAGAGGTGTGCACGAGCGCACGTGCAATGTGACCCAGAGTTTGCCTTGCGCGACATTGCCAGTTGTGTGGTCTAAAACCGCACACCAAAGTTCAGCTTAATCGTTCCAGCCGTTTCTGAGCACGTGCGCACGTGCAGTGTGGCCCAGAGTTGAACTTGCGTGACATTGTCAGTAGTGTGGTCTAAAACAGAGTTCGCTGCGGGCCGGGCTGGCCTTATGGGCCATGTGCCGGGCCTGGGCCGGGCCTGGGCCGGACCTCAACTTTAAGGAAATTGCCGGGCTCTGAACGGGCTTGGGCTGATAATTTTGAAGTAATGCGCGCAAGATCAGGTCAGCTTTAAAAAATTATATTTTAACCAGCAGTTCACTTACACAGCAACACACTGTTGCTGTGGCTGTGGCTTTTTTTGTTAGCATAGTTGGCTCATTGTTTCACATTTATAGTATACAAGTAAATATGCTAGGATAATGATTGCAAATTTTGTGAAAATAATGATATGCTTAATCTGAACGGGCCGGACCGGGCCTGGGCCTCAATATTATTAATTTGGCCGGGCCTGGTCCGGGCCTGGGCTTGGTGTTCTGTAGCGGGGTACATCTTCTCAGCATGTTCCAATGCACCGGGCCTGACTCCTCTGACAAAACATTCCGAGCCGGCTGGCGGCAGACGCCCCTCTCCTCGCATCCAACCCAGACATGCAAAAACTCGGGTCCGAAGCCCGAGACTGCAAGTCTAGTAACTGCAGTCATCACAGCCATCGCCAGAACAGCTGAGTAAGCGAGACGACGGCGGGGAGCAACGCCAGCCGGGTGTACGCTCCTCAGGTACACCCATTACGGTACCAGTCCCATTTGCGTACCGGCCCCAGTACCGTCCCTACCGGCGCTGACACATCACCCCGCCCCCTCCCCTCTATGTCCTATGAGTCAGCACAGCCAGGGCGGGCCGCCCAAAGGCAGAGGGACAGCTGTGTAGAGCTGTAGCGCCCAACAAAGAGACGGGTTTGAAGTAAGGGAAGAATCGTTGTTGAGAAGAAATGCGGATGATAAACCGACACTATTGATGCGAAGTGACAGAAAACCGCAGTCAATTATTACGGAACAAATGACGTGTACGATATACGCGGAGTAAGACGTAAAATCAGAAGTATTGTCTAAAAAGAAGAATTGATATTATCACAAGGGCGAAGAGCTAATTGCAAGTAAGGATAAAATTAGAAATACGAACGACGCCGGCATATATATATATATATATATATATATATATATATATATATATATATATATATATATATATATATATATATATATATATATATATATATATATATATATATATATATATATATATATATATATATATATATATATATATATATATATATATATATATATATATATATATATATATATATATATATATATATATATATATATATATATATATATATATATATATATATATATATATATATATATATCTATATATATATATATATATATATATATATATATATATATATATATATATATATATATATATATATATATATATATATATATATATATATATATATATATATATATATATATATATATATATATATATATATATATATATATATATATATATATATATATATATATATATATATATATATATATATATATATATATATATATATATATATATATATATATATATATATATATATATATATATATATATATATATATATATATATATATATATATATATATATATATATATATATATATATATATATATATATATATATATATATATATATATATATATATATTTAACGATTGTTAATGCAGCATTACAAACTACTGAACTTGAACGTAGCTCCAAGCAATGATACAAAATTAAGCATGTCAAGAGTTTCGTTAAGCTGAAGAAGGCGAACATTTCATGCTGGAAAAATAAAGGGGTGAAAAGAAAGTCATCTAAAAACGATACTACGACGTACTAATTGGAATACAATGACTGAAAAGACTACCTGATCGGTTATTGAAGAATACTATTTTATCAGCAAGATGCATTATCAAGAAACCAAAATTATCTGGTCATATAAAGATGCCGTAATCCTCTTATCAAACTTATATAAATATATTTGCACCAGACACCAGGCACATGGCAGTAACAAAGCAAAGGGCGTGGCCATAGGTAGCAAGCAAACAAGAAAGTGGAAGAAATATGCACTACTTGAAGCAATTACATTATGAACAAAATTAAGTAAGAAAGGTCATTAAGAAGTTTGAAGAAGCTCTATACACTAGAAATGCAAAATTGTCGACGGCAAGAATCGGCCAATCAGAAGACGGGGGTGTGCCACACCCAGAGCAAGACACCGCCGGGTCGGAGTATAAAAAGAGGCAACGTCGCACAGGGAAGTGGAGCGGACAGCAGCGGACAGCAGCGGAGGCAGTCGACAACGGGACCCCAGCACGCGCGCTGCCCGCGGCGCGGCGACGGTAGCCGTCCGCCGTGGCAGGGCGGACAGCGGAGACAAGACGGCGGACAGCGGAGACAAGACAGCGGACAGGAGCGGACAGCAGCGGGGAGCAGCGGACAGCAGCGGGGGAGTCGACAACGGGACCCCAGCACGCGCGCTGCCCGCGGCGCGGCGGCGGCAGCCGTCCGCCGTGGCAGGGCTGACAGCCGCAGAGAGAGGAAGACGGCAAGAACTGAGCCGACGGCGGCAGATCACAGTAAGTCACGAAGCTGCTCATCCTCTCCGATCCTACCCGAAATTCTGCCAGGTCCGGTGACTACAAAATGTAAACAATAAGGGACTAAGTGGGATATTTTACGTAATTTGGGTCATCTGTCCAGGCTCGCTACTTTTTACCTAGGAAGGCAGGAAAAATGTATGTGTAGCCGATGCTGTACTAGAGGTGTGATGCCAGGCGACCGTAGTACTTTGGAATCCAGCACGCTGCGTTGCAGGAGGTCATGGCGTAATCCCTAGCGCATGGCGCATGTAAATACGAGCGGTTTTACTTAGTATTTTAAACTAAAGATTGAGCGAGTCAATTATTCGGTTTTGTGCTAGTTTTGGTGATATTAGGCGGAGATTCAAATGAATCATTGGTTGAACATGTAAATTGATTGGGACGTACCAAAAACGATTATTTACTGCGCTACCGTTTGTTTAGTTGCTGAGTTAAAATAAACATTGTAAATTTGTGTAACATTTTACGGGGGAAAGGAGACATGATGGAGTCGAGAGGGTCGTTGAAGGAAGGAAATGTACACAGCGATGCGGTTCCCCGACAGCATGAGGTAAGGCAAGAATTAAGCCAGTATAGCCGCAGATAAGTAGGATATGTTTCGATTGTTGTTTGAATGGTTCGATTAATTCGTTCTCGTCTTGCTCGCAATACTTAGCCAGAAGCCCGAGTTTAATGATTAAGTACGTTTCCGCTTCAGTAAATTTAACGTTATGTATCAGAGTTGTGGACGATTTCAAATCACGGAATGGTAACTTTCGCTGAACGGTTAAAACGCCAGGTAACCCAACTACCAGACAAAGTATTAGTGAGGTTGGGTAGAGACTCGTCATTCTAGCTTGGCAGGTAAGGATAACAAATGTAAGGACCATATCACTGAGACGGCATCGATTGGTTATAAAGTATCGGTTCATTCTGTCGCTTAGAGGTGTGCTCTATGTTGAGCGGGACAACACAAATCGGAGACTGGTAAGTTACCGCCAGGGGATTGTCTGTCTAAGATTACATATGTATAATCGGCGATGCGCTATTAGCTATTGGTCCAGCATCGCTTCCTACCGACGATTGTTTAAGGACGGTGTATGATAAATGCGATTCCTTGGCCGTCAATGCGACCTCGTTTCTGTCGCTGATAAACTCGTGCCGCTGATCCGGAGTGGTTAACGTTAAATCCCTGTCTATATTACCTTCTTTGGAATTATCGATCAAACCATAACTAGTTCAGCCCGTACAAGGTTCTAAGGGCGCAGCAACCTGCAACAGACGTATACTTGCGAGTCAGTGGATGATAAGTATAACAGTCAAATTAACTTTCTGAATATTGTGAGTCTCCTAACCGTCTGTTAAAAATACACCTTCAGCCAGCAGCTCGCGATTTACGACATTACAGCCGACGCCTTCCCTTTGTTAACGTCATGGTACAACTGTAATGTTAGATGTCCTGTATATTGACAGTCCAAATGGTAACTTAAGCCCTATTATTAGCCAACTATAAACAGCGTTAAATTATTTGAATCTATTCTGACGATGGTGCACTGCCGATTATATTGAAGTTTACAAGTGATATTTCGGAGATTACTAGCTGATGCTTATTGAAATGTGTCATTTGTGATGTATGCACGTTATCTCTGGTTGCGATTCTGTTTGGACAACGTTTCTCATGTAGGAAATTACATAAGGGTCATATAATTTACGTCCCCGATAGAGAACTGGTAAAGCGGTTAGTACTCAGTCATAGTTGGAGAAACGTCGCTGATATTGATTTCGTAATAGGATAGCTAGAAGGACATGGACAGGACAGGGAGGTGTCATTCCTGCAACAGTGGTCAGGACAGGCCAGGGAGGTGTGATCCCTGCAACAATGGGTCAGGACAGTGCTGGGAGGGTTGATCCCTGCAACAATGGGTCAGGACAGTGCTGGGAGGTACGATCCCTGCAACAGTGGGACAGGACAGGCCAGGGAGGTGTGATCCCTGCAACAATGGATCAGGACAGGTCAGGGAGGTGTGATCCCTGCAACATTGGGTCAGGACAGTGCTGGGAGGTTTGATCCCTGCAACAATGGGTCAGGACAGTGCTGGGAGGTTTGATCCCTGCAACAGTGGGACAGGACAGGACAGGGAGGTGTGATCCCTGCAACGGTGGGACAGGACAGGAAGGTGTGATCCCTGCAACAGTGGGTCAGGACAGGACAGGACAGGGAGGTGTGATCCCTGCAACAGTGGGACAGGACAGGACAGGGAGGTGTGATCCCTGCAACAGTGGGTCAGGACAGGACAGGACAGAGATTAAATAGTATCGGAGCTTGGAGGAGAGGCATGACGGCTTGTGTGCCCGATCCTTGTATCGAAAATCTATCAGCGTGGCGAAACATGTGAATGAAAGTGCTCGTGGAAAATTATGCCCAGACCGAGTGATATCGGCTGGCCGCATATCACAGGGAGGTTACAATTAGTAAGTCCGAGACTGCGGGTGCCAAATGCCAGAGGATGATAGGTTGGCGCAGAAAAAGGAGGGCGAGGGAGGAAGGATAAGAGGGAGGAGGAGGCCGGACGTGCCTCAGAAGTCACTCTAGGTTAAACGGGAAGATCTCCTCTAGAGATTCCCGGGCGCCCGCAGTTGGTATATAGGCTAGGACATCCGCGTAGCTCGCCGTCGATGCCGGTCGATGTTAACTTAGAAAGTTGGTCCGGCGGAGCCAGGTCGTGGCCCGGATGGAGGTCAGAGGTCCGGCGGAGCCCAAGTTAGGCCCGGATAGAGGACCCAGGTCCGGCGGAGCCCAGGTCGGAGGCCCGGACAGTAGGTATAGGGGCCTCTCCCGGACAGAGAGGATAAGACGAGCAGTAAAGCGTAGTCGGTGTTTCATATAAGTCCTATGGATAAACTAGCTCCCTTCTAAAGTAGGAACCGGACGGATTACGTTGAATACATATATTCTGGGCGGCCCACGCAGCAATGCTGTCGTTCAGCGGAGCGCTAGTAGGATTTCGTATTGACGAGGACATTTATCCTACCTGGGAGTCACTCATCCAGCTGGCATCCGGCACTACTGGGAGGGAATTTTTTGGGACGGACAAATAATTATGGGGCGAATGAAAGCGGAATGTCTGTAGCTGGGAAAGTGGCAGTGCGGATGATGACGGATAAATCTTAGGTTAAGGCCCAGTAGGAGTAGTCCGAACTTTGCCTGGACAGCCGTACGGATCATCACTCGAGGGAAAGCAAAACTTAGCGACGCTGGGCGTAAGACAAAGTGGGCGATTTTGGCTTTGGAGGTGAGCAGGGGTTCGAGGGGATGGGTAACTGGACGGATGACCTAACTTACGATCCGACTTACGATTGTAAAGAGATACCTAATCACGAAAGTTGGCAATGGTCACCAGGGCGCCACAACCGACGCTAATCCTACCCCTTTTCCCGTTGTACCGTCCTCACCCTCATGGGCGAGACACTGCCCCTCCCGTCCTCGAGCAGTGAAATGGCATGTCGGTGAACCAGCCTATACGATGGACCAGGATGATCAGTCTCTCAAAATTTAAAAGCATCTACCACCATCAGATGTTTTGTACGTGGAAGGGGATCTTGCTACGCTACGCTATACCTACATCAAGATATCTGTCTCTACATCTACGCTATGCTACACCTACATCTCTACATCAGTTTCTACATCTCCCATCACTTCTAGCAGACCTACGAGCCGGACAGGTCACTGCAGGTCACTGCAGGTCACTGCAAGTCACTGCAGGTCGCTGCATGTCACTGCAGGTCACTGCATGTCACTGCAGGTCACTGCATGTCATAACAGGTCACTGCAGGTCACTGCAGAACACTGCAGGTCACTGCAGGTCACGGCAGGTCACCGAAGGTCGAGCTGACGAAGAGGACAAGAGGGATCAGCAGTTCCCAGTACAGCCAGAGGGAGCAGCAGCTTCCCATGACAGCTGGTGGAGCGGATGGACTCTTCGTCTCCCATTTCTCTTCTTTTCTCTTTAAACCCCCTCTCTCCTTCTACCTTCTTCTCCATTCCCTTCTCCCTACAATGTATCCCCCCACTGCTATCCCACTCTACAACGTACCCATCCCCCCATACGCAAGAGTGGAGCGGAACCCGGCCCAGCTCCTTGTTCCCTAGCATACCCTCCCACTCTCCCTACCCCTATGACCCCTCTGTCATTCCCCAACGCTACAGTTCATGGGCCTGGGCCGGACCGGGCTGGGGGTTAGTGGGCGCGTGACGAACACTGGTCTAAAACCACACACCAAATTTCAGTTTAATCGTTCCAGCCGTTTCTGAGTTACGGAACAGGGGTGTGGACGTGCGCACGTGCAGTGTGACCCAGAGTTTGACATGCGCGACATTGCCAGTAGTGTGGTCTCAAACAACCATAGACGTACCCAGGGGGGGGGGGGGGAATGGGGCAATTGCCCCTCCTGAAAGACCGTGCGTGCCCCCTTGACCGTATGAGCTCCTTTGGAAATAGGGCCCGAAGATTCGAAGATTCGACTATTTCGAAAAAAATGAATGTTTTTTTTAATAAAAAAATGTTGAAAATATGCCCCTCTTAAAATATAGTGGGACAAATCCGGTGACTTTTTTTTGTGGTGGGGTACCTTATGCCCCCTGATAAAAATTGCCCCTCCTGGAGTGAATCCTGGGTACGCCACTGCAAACCACACACCAAATTTCAGCTTAATCGTTCCAGCCGTTTCTGAGTTACGGACAGGGGCGGCGCCACGGATTTTTGTCAGGGGGGGGGGCAAGTCGAAATTTAGGGGGCCTCCATTTGAGAGGGAGCCTCCATTTGCGAGGGGGCCTCCATTTGAAAAGAGACCGTTGACCTCCATAGGGCTCCTCTCACCTTCCCTCTGGCTTCCAAAGGGCCGCTTCTGGACTTCAGGGGCACCTCTAACCTCCATACGACCCCCTCTGGCCTACAGGGTACCAGGGGCGAAGACATTATTTTTTTTCCAGGGGGAAATGGGATCAGAGGGACCCTCGTAGCCAAGGGGGGGGGGCACATAATTAAAATAGTATAGTATGTTGTATGTTGTGACAAATAACTTTCGACAACGAAAGAATATGTTTGTTTATTTTTGGGAGTCAAAACTCAAAATTTTGAAAATCTGCGATAATCATTTCAATATAATGCTATTTCCTTTCTTTCTGCTTTTTTATTTGCAATTTGCTTCAAAACTAGATTGTCTACGATTTTTCAAACATGTATTGTTTTTCCACCAAAAATGGCATGACATGACGTGATTAAAACGTCATTATCTCCCAAAGTACTGCACGATTTTCATTGAAATGTTGTGATTATACGAAAAATGGATGCAGATTAAGGTACTGAAAGGTTGACGTCGATATCTACCATTGTTTTCAAGTTATTGAAAAAATCAGGGAGGGGGTGGGGGTCAGATTCTGCCACCTCCAGCGGGGCGCGGGTTAATCAAAATATTATCCTGCATCTTTTTCAATTCGGATTGAGGAAACAACACAGAACGTACATGCCGATTGTGCACATGTACGATGAAGTTACACATCTCTACAAGATAACGAAATAACATGCTTCTTATATCTTGATTTACAGAAAGCTTTGGATACCGTTTGCATATACTTATACATTTTCTTGAAAAAATACACCACATTGTGATACCAGGAATTGATCTCGAAAACCACGCAACGTAGCGACAAGCGGAAAATGGTGTTAGATAGCTCGAGACAAGCTCTATGGAAGGTATTTGTGTCTTTTTTTAGGTCAGGTCAATATTGAGGTCACCAGAGGTCATCAAAGGTCAGATTTCCAGTTTTAGGACTTCACTCGAGAAACCCCCAAATATCTCGGGAACTATGATAGCTAGGAACAAACGAAAAAAGCAATGGAAAGCTCTTTAAATATTTAATCGCCATCTATGTCCTCACATTTGAGATCAGGTCAATATTTTAGACTCCAATGTAATGTAATCAAATGTTTAAAAAAAAAGTTTTTGGCAAAACAGTTATACGCAAATAACTTTTACCTAATGAAGATAAGGCACTATTTTTTACGCCATCGTGTTTGTCTCGTCAAGGCGCTTCTAATTCAAAATCGTAGAGGGATACATATTTCCACTGGGGGGCCGCTCAGGAAAGTACGGGCCAACGTGTTTGTCCGGATGTGTGTCCAGACGAGATCTTTGGCCACCTCTGCAGGTCGACGCTGCGGTTACTGGTTCGGAAGATAACCAGGGGGGGGGGGGCGCCACCCCAGCCAATGGTGTTCGGCTGAGACCCCAGCCAATGCCGGGTTAATACTCGTACATTGTCAAAGCCTTGTACTCCTCTCAGACGTTACTAGCACACACTGTAAAACAATGAGAACTTTGACTGGTCTTCCTTCGAGAGCCTCACCGGCGCCCGACCGGCAGACCACCTCTACCACCACAGGACCCTCTAAAGGACAGCAAAGGCCCTCTACAGATCGACAGGGGCCTCTAAAGGCCGGCAGATGACCATCTGAAGATCGGCAGGGCCCTCTAAAGGCCGACAGAGGGCCCTATACAGATCGGCAGGGCCCTCTTAAGGTCAACAGAGGGCCCTCTACAGATTGGCTGGGACACTGCAGATCGACAGGGCCCCTACATGCTGGAAGAGGGCCCTCTACAGGTCGACAGGGCCCTCTAAATGCCGACAGAGTCCTTCTGAAGATTGGCTACAGATCGGCAGGGCCCTCGAAAGACCGGCAGGGCCATCTAAAGGCCGATAAGGCCCTCTAAATGCCGGAATGGCCCTATACAGGCCGGCAGGGCCCTCTAAAGGCCGGCAGGGCCATCTAAAGGCCGGTAGAGAACCCTCTATAGATTGGCTGGGGCACTCTACAGATCGACAAGGCCCCTACAGGCTGGAACAGGGCCCTCTACAGGTCGGCAGGGCCCTCTAAATGCCGGAAGAGGCCCTCTACAGATTGGCAGGTCGATCTACAGATTGACAGGGCCCTCTAAAGGCCGGCAGAGGGCCCTCTCCAGATCGGCAGGGATCCTCTACAGATCGGCAGGGCCCTATAAATGCCGGCAGAGGCCATTCTACAACCGACAGGGGCCCTCTAAATGCCGCCAGGGGCCATCTGCAGATCGGCAGGGCCCTTTAAAAGCTGGTAGAGGCCCTCTCCACACTGTCTGGGCCCTTTTGTACGTATTTACATATACATGCCTTTAACAGACAAGCAAGTGCTGCTATTTATTCGTGTTACGATTTGTTTAGGTTGGTGGGCGTTCTTTTATGCGACGTAAGGCGTTTCGCGGACGCCTGACACCATCCAAAACACTGGGCCTTCGGCCCCAGGGGGCCCTCGCTCGGTCGCCAAAGGGGCCTGTCTGGCCTCCAGGGGCCATGTCCCCTTGTCCCCCTTGCCTACGCCCTTGCAAAGGACTCCTGGCCTTTGACTTCCAGAGGGCCTCTCTGGCTTCCATAGGGCCCCATCTGGCATTTGGTGGCCTCTGACCTCCAAAGGACCCCCTCTGACCCCTAGGGGCCACCTCTGACCTCCCCTCGGACTTCCAGATGACCTCTGGCCTTCAAAGACTGACCTCCATAGGACCCCCTCTGACCTGAATAGGACCCCCTCTAGCTTCCAGGGGCACCTGTGACCTCTGTGATGCGGCCTGCGAGATGGGGCCTCTTGGAAGCATGGAGGGGCATCCTTAAATGACAGGAGGGGCAAAAAGATATGTTTTCCCCCCTGCCCGACGAAAGGGGAGGGGGGGGGGGGGACAACTGCCCCTCCCGACCCCCCGGTGGCGCCTCCGCTGGTTACGGAACAGGGGTGTGCACGTGCGCACGTGCAGTGTGACACAAAGTTTGACTTGCGCGACATTGCCAGTAGTGTGGTCTCAAACCACACACCAAATTTCAGCTTAATCGGTCGAACCGTTTGTCAGCTATAGCAGGACAACGTTTTCTGACACCCCTGACGCGGCACGTGCCACGCGCCATGCTGACCCCTCACGTGAGACGAAACATGTTAATAACATAATTGATTGAATGGGGCTATCAGCTGGCGAAGACCGCTTGTCAATCAAATTAAAAAAAAAATACATTTATCAAATTTCAAATTTTCAAATTTAAATCCGGGATGGAAAATGCCAAAGTTGAAGCCGAAACGATTTACGAACCACGAAGGCATCGTCACTCATCCTCACCATCCTAATTTGTTTACTTAATTGTATTTCTTAAGTTATCACGGCTTGTTGAGCTTGGCGCCTGTGGCTGACGAGAACCGAGCCGTGATTTCTTACTATTGTCATATGTTTATAATTTCGGCCTGATATTTTAACTACTGTTCTGTCTTTAATATTGTCGCTCATTCTCTTATGTCGTAGGATCATTTTTAAGTTTGAATTTATATTATATCACTCATTGCGACAGCACTGTAATAGCCACAATGATGTGGAAGTTGCTGCAAGTGAAATACAAAAAAAAAAATACAATCGGATGTAGGATTCCAAAGATATAGGCTTCTGAAAAGCGTTACGGTCGGGTCGGGTCGGGCCGGGCCGGGCCGGGCCGGGCCAGGTCGGGTCAGCCGCTTATATGTGAGACAAATCCCGTATTCAGTGAGGACTCACGAGCGCTTCGCACTCGATCGTAATCAACCAGAAGCATTTATCATCAAGCTGAGAGGAACTTATTATCATCAGTGACCCTCATCATCGCACAACATCGCACGCCTTCTGGTCTTTCCGGCCCAGCACCGGCGACCTTTCAGGAAAAAGTTGGATTGGATCCTACTTTTGCTGCCGGTCCGGTAAACACCGGTCGGCCGGCGTGAGGGACGCCGGCCGACAGGTCGCGGGGTGCCGACCGCCCCCGGTTCAGACCGCCGCCGGTATTCCGGCCCGGAATTTGCAGGTTTTCCGGTCCGGCAAGCCATTTTTTTCCGGGTCGGAAAAATCAGTGCGAACCGGGCTTTATGGCTACTGTTTGGGTTGGATCTGTACTAAGTAAAATGATAAATGAATGAGGAAACAAGGAGTGTGCAGATTAACTTTATCTTCACCTACATTTTTGTTGTTGGAAATGAATCAACTCACAATATACTGAAGCAGCTAATATTGTTATGTTTACCATATGCCGAGATATCCTTTCAACATTAGCACGTGCTTTTGGGAAATGCTTTCGGCCCGCTGCGGCTAGTGTTGAGGGCATCTGGGAAACGATTTGGCCCGGGGCATTTTTAGTTTCCCAGACAATTATTTAACAGAATATTCAGAGCGGAAGTGCCAAAATCACACATACATATTTGCTATATTTATGGTTACTGGATTTGTCGAATAAACCCTGTGAATCGCCTTAAAACATTGTTGCACTGTCACATACTGTTTGATAAGCGTCTGTCTGTCTGTCTGTCGCTCCGGAACGAATTTAACACCGTAAAGAAGCAGTTCTACATTGCAGTACCACATTGCTATAAGCACGTGATGTACGTGATTTTAAGGTTTTCAAACAAGTTTACGGATACTACCGAGGGGTGTATAATTCGTACATTCCGACGCATTTGATACGATAGTTACAGACAGTTTTAGTTTGTGCAGCTGTGGGCGAAGGTTTGTGCTGTAACTAACATAGGAGGTGTTAATAATTATTTTACCGTACAAAAACAGTTTACGGATACGAGTTTTACATCGCTTCACTCCAGTCGAAAGCCAATCAGATCCGACCACGGATACTACAGTGCCACAACCTATGTCAAGCAACCACGGAATCACTGCGAAACGAAGGTCATCGACATGCGATGCGGCATATATCAATGAACATATAAGCTAAGCTGGGGTGGAGTTTTCACGGGTTTAACGGGTGAATAACGGGTGCCATAGGTGTTCCACGGGTATAATGGGTGAGTGCCGGCTATAACGGGGTTATCACGTATTCCCCAGGGACACAACGGGTACTACGGGTGTATGTCGGGCACCGTAGGGTTTTGACGGGTATTTCGGGTGTATGACGGGTACAAAAACGTATTATAGGTACGATAGGTGTCGCGGGTAGTACGGGTTATCAATCCCTAATTGCCTATCACTGGCTTGCATCACCACTGGACACCAGTAATCGCCCAGCGGAGCGGACGGGTTAGCACTAGTACGTACCTATTTATTGTATTAAATACAACACACATACATATTGATGCGCGTATTATTCGGATATCTGACGCCAATAACATATACGGCAAAACGAAATCGTGTGCAGACAATTCATAGCACTGCGTAATCATACTTGTCTACTGATTTGATTATGGGCACAGTTTGTGATTCTTTTGGAAGTGGTTGGCGACTGGAAGCATGCAATGAAAGGTGATCGCTTCATAGTGTCCGCTATAACCCTTCCTTGCTTCAAACGATAGAAGGGCACAAGAGTAAGGTGAGTTTCGTTTTGCACCACTCCAGAAGATTGATACTGTTCTGTTCTTTGCAGTGTTCTTGAAGTAGTTTGATCCATTGCTCCATTATTTTTTCTCGCAGTTGAGTATCTGAATCGCGACTGGATTCTAATAGTTTTCTTCTTCTCTCTTATCGTGTTTCTCTTTTCTTGGAGGTCTTGATTATTGGACATTTGGAAACCCAAATGCAGTGAAAAAGGCCTTTATATACGAATGTCACAGTGCGTACCTAATAGGGTGATTAAATACTTAAAGTGCAATAGATCCAATATGTAAAAGAACACAGTACATAAACGGCATATGGTAAAATAAATACCTCCCCTGGGCCGGCAGTATGTAGTAGTCCTCGGTCATCCTGCAAATTTTTGCACTCGCCCTACAGGCTCGTGCAAAAAAAAACAGGCTGACCTCGGACTTAAACTTTTTCCCGGCCCCGGGAGGTATGATATATTTCTGTGTAAGGGCTCCAATTAAAGCCCCGGCCCTAATGACGGCTTCAGAACGGCCAACAACGTTGGTTTGAGTGGGCGCCCGACACAATTATTTAACCCAGGAGCTTTGCTTTTTCATTAGAAACCGTTTTAAAACAACCTCGCCGTTGTACAAGTTGTCTAGATTTTCTTTTAAAAATAAAAATGTGTTAATTTTCGGCCGATTTCAGTCGTTTTGGTGCAGCCATGGGCTGATGTGTGCCCTTGGATCCGCCCCTGTTCGTCCCCCTCCCCCATTCGTTTTGAAAAATCGACACCGATGGGTCAAAGGTATATTAGGATGATCCCCAGAAACTAGGGGAACCGAAACAAGGCATCATACGAGATACTCGAAACATTGGTGAAGAAACGTGCTCCAACTCATCCGTGATGTTGAAAAAACGAGCCGATCTGCGCCTCGGAAGAACATCAGCACTTCTTGAGCATGTGCTGAGCGGTGAAGAGTGTATATAGCTAGCGTACAAATGTGTACTATGCTGGATACAAATTTCCACGAATTGTTCTTCAAAATGGTGTATTGTAACATTGTATGTGATGCATATTTTTGGATTTATAGGAGTACAACATGTGGTATTTGTTTTCCTTTCCATCCTGTATGTATTAAAAGTTACGTGCTGTATACGTACGACCATCATACGTCTCGACGGGCCAGATCTGGTGTCACTTTGACCAGAATTTCTTCACGGAAATATTATTCCAGGGTTACGGACTTTCCAGGGGTGTGTGTTCCAATGCTCCATGCACTGCGCTACATACTACAAATATAGTTAGCTGTTTTATATTTTTAGAAACTGAGGAAATAACGAATTTTGCCTGCATTCACTGCACTCAATTGCACGTGCTCTCCCCAGTGGCCGTCCCTGGCGCTTGCCAAGCACAGGTTAGCGCATGCCAATGTGTAGCGTTAATGGATCGTGATGGCGAGATGCGAATGACTGTAGGAGTAAAATTGACATTTAACAATTGCATGTCATAACTTAGCTAACCGCGGGAACTTCATACTTCACTTACAACTGGCATTTCCCAAGCGATCGATGGCTTGTAGAAAATAAATTGAAGTACCGGCATACCCTTTTCATTGATGACATTTGCAGCTTTGACTAATTGACTTCATTGTCCTATTGTCATGCGATGCGATGCGATGCGGTGTGATGTGTGCTGAGTCGCGCTCTGAAGCTGCTATCTGTAGCAGCATCAGCATCACACACATACAGAGTCATCGCTCCATTGCCTGGCCGTGAAGTAGTGTCAGTATTCAATGACGTTAAGCAGCTGCAATGGCATACAATACATTATATTCAGCACCATGAATAGATGCCACATGATAAGTAGGGGAGACTGCCAGATTTGCGCCATGGTCATAATTACGTCACCACCCAATAACTTAAAAAAATATGAGAGAAGGGCCATGGAAAATATATTTGTGAGCAGACAGGAATGCGCAAAAAAAATATTGTTGTTTATCCGGAGGTTGACAATGGAGTGGCGGAGCGACAGGCCAAAACTGATTTTTTACTTGAATGTAACCATTTTCTGGGTGGTTTGCTTTATGTGCTCTGAGATAACAATAATTTACATCTATGTTGCAAAGTGTTTATAACAAACCACACACTTTGCCTATTATTTAAGGACACAAATATGTTGAAACACGTTGTTTGAAGCTGGATATAACCGATTTTGTTTACGTCCCGCCCTCGCCATATTTGCGGCACTCATCTGGTCCATGACTGCGCCAGGCAGGGGGACCAAAAGGGACTGTTGATTACGGACATTTGGCGCTGCAAAGCATGTTTATGGGCCAGTTTTTCGTCTAGAATGCGAAAAAGATTTTTTTCCATACAAATTGAAGTGGAAGGTATAAACTGAATGTGGTTGAAAATGCATACAAAATCCTCATTAAGTGGCAGATTTATATGCATATTTATGGGCCAGTTTTTCGTCTAGAATGCGAAAAATGACCTTAAAACATGGTTCCATACAAATTGAAGTGGAATATATCAAGTGAATATAGCGGAAAATGCATGAAAATTCCGCAAAAAGTGGCCGATTTATATCTTTCCAAATAAGCCAGTCATTATTGACGATAGCAATTTTCCACCTGGCACACAAATTCATCGTATAAGTCGTTACTATGCGTGGTTTGGTTTTTGAGATCGGTTGAAAATTTATGAAAATATCGTTATTTTTTAGTTTTTATTTTGTATTTAGATACATTTTGCATGTTCAACAAATTACAAAATACAAGACAGCAATTTGATAGCCAAGTCTATTGTTAGTCATTTAACATAGTCATTTGACATCTTACAATTTAATGTATCTTAAAAACTCTACATTTGACAGCGTTTTTCGCAAACCCCGATTTGTTCAATACAAACTGTAAGGCGTTACACACACGCCACCAAAAACAGGGCACAAATAGAGCGAGGGGGTGGCGCAATTAAAGGAAATAGTTCACCTTCAACATTAGTTTTAAACTTGTAGCCCGTTTTGGGAAACCCCTATCCGCAAGTTTTCTTGACTGAAAAGACTCTCCAGCCGAATATATATATTTTTCTTTTGGCGAAGGAATGCGGTGATTGCGAAATAATGTTGTACTGGTTCTAGCCCGGGCAGAGGCTATACCATCAGCCAATCAGCTTGCAGCTAGTGCTAGCAAGCGAACCGCCGGCTGCCGGTTGGCACATCTCCAATGCGAGTCTATCCTTACGCGACTACTTTCGAATCTGATTGGCTGAACCATTTTGTTTACATTGTGGCAATCTTGGGATATTTGAGTAACGATCTTGGGATCTCTGAAAAAAGTGAATGGCATCACTGTCTGGAACGACTGAGCCGATTGTATTCAAATTTGGTGTGTGGTTAGGGACTTCTCAGCCCCCACTTTCCCACAAGTCAAAGGTGGGTGCCTCTGCACGTGCGCACCCTTTTTTGTATCTCAGAAACTACTTACCCGATCGAGTTTAAATTTACCATACATTTTCTTCGCGCTCGCTCGTTCATCGCCAACTACGGCGCCTTACCGGTATTATTACTGCCATATTTTGCGCTTTGGGAATGCATTAAATCACCAATTTATGTGGACATTTAAATGACCGTCTCGTCATTTATCACTTCCGCCAACTTCTCAGCCTGGGTGGCCCCATAACGACCCTTGCATTCGTTTCAATTTATTCCATCTGTCTCGCACTGTGCCGACACGATGTTTGAGCCCGGCCATTTCAAGGCGTTCACCCAGCTCTGTGGCTAAATACACCCTACTCCCACCGCTGGCACCGTTACTAATGGCAGATGGCCGGTAGTTGAGCTCCGGAGCCGCACAGGTCGACGGGCGCATCCCGGGCCGCACACGGGCTGCCGGGGCGCACCGCGGGGCGCACCGCGGGCCCCACCGCGGGCAGACAGGAGACTGCAGTGATGCCATGCAGTGTGACTGGGGGCGGCTGAGGCGGGGGGAGGGGGGGGGGGGAGAGGGGACTCCCACGCCTGTCTGCTGCCCGCGGCGCGTCAGCTGACCAGCGGTCAGCTGATGATTGCGGCGTTTCCGGCGCTGGGAGGCGTCAGTTATGGCGCCGGTTTAACAGTAGGCAGCTGTGATGATCGGTGTTGGGATGTTCGACACCACGGTGGCGGGCGTACCATTAAGTTGGATGCTTTGCAACACTATCACTACAATTTGTGCCCATATTATGCAAACATGTTATGGAAACGAATTATATGCATAATTTAGGCTGTGTCGTCAAATACACTTTTTTTCTTGATCACATTCTTCACCCAACATGATAATCGTGCCCTAAGACAACAGAAGCCATAATCGTGCCCTAAGACAACAGAAGCCATACTATATCAATAAAAGTGTCGACAAATTCAAAATCATCCTGCCGTTTAGGTTCACAATAACGAGCAAAATTAGCTTCTGGCGTTGAAGTCTCCAGTATAGGCGCTCTTCCATGCCATTCTTCGTCGTTCTTATAAGTCGGTAAATGTTTTGTTTCACTTATTCGTGCTCACATTGAGCTGTTTGATCTAGTTGTCAGAGGCGGAACTTTTTGTTTTTCGTTGGGGTTGTAATTGGGTCGGAGACCGGGGGGGGGGGGGGGGGGGTAGTAAAAGCGACTAATGATAAAAACGAAGTATGTGCAAAATTGAAGTTTAACACCTTAGAATGAACATAGGTTGTATTACCTCATTACTGACGTATTTTAGCAACAGCGAGGTGTGCAATCTTAAACAAATTGAAAGTATCATGTTGGGTCAAAGTAGGCAAAGACTACCTCATGGTAGCTCACACAACAATAATCAGCCAATATCAATATTAAGGTTGTACTAAATGGTGTGATTCAGCAACTAGCCATTTCTTGCAAGAAAGGCACCTCCTCCTGGTGATGGTCCAGGTCCGGTCCTTTTATATATTACAGTGAGATATAAAAATACTTATAACATATTTGATATTTCCCACAACTCACAAGGCCATGGGTGGATAATTATTTTCGAAGTTGCCCCGGCCGAGGACAGGGGCGCAACCAAGGGGCCCTAGGGGGCACGTGGCATGTGGCGGTCCGTGAAGTTAGTGACGGAATCGGATTCGAATTCAGCGTCGAGTAGCGATTTGCTTCAAAATGTGGGAACAGTTTAATTGGGGCACGCTGATCACGCAAATGACATTCATTTTGACATTCAAGGTCATCTTCAAAATCATCTTCAAGGTCAAAGGACGGGGTGGCTCAAAACGACCCGAAGTTATTGTCCGATCGCAAAACAAAATAATGGTACCATTCTATTCCTCGAGCCAATATCTAGGCGCAGCTTTCGAAACCTCACTGGAGGCAAATGACCTTGACCCTCATTTTCAAGGTCAAAGGACAAATAACCCGAAGTTATTGTCCGATCGCCAAAATAATGGTCTCATTCGATTCCTCGGGTTAATATCTAGCCACAGCCTTCGCAAACTCACTCGTGGCAAATGACATTGACCCTCATTTTCAAGGCCATATGACGGGGCGGCTCAAAACGACCCGAAGTTAGAAGCCGATTGCCAAAATAATGGTCTCATTAGATTCCTCGGGTCAGTATCTGCCGTAACCTTTGCAACCTCACTCGTGGAAAATGACCTTGACCCTCAATTTCAAGGTCAAAGGACTCAAAACGACCCGAAGTTATCATCCAATCGCCATTGATCTTGAAATTGAGGGCCAATGTCATTTGCTACGAGTGAGGTTGCGAAGGCTACGGCTATATACTGACCCGAGTAATCGAATGAGACCATTATTTTGGCGATCGGACAATAACTTCGGCTAAGATTACCGTGAATGTCAAAATGAATGCCATTTCGTGATCAGCGTGCCCCAATTGACCTGTCACCACATTGTGAAGCGAATCGCTACTCGACGCTGAATTCGAATCCGAAACCGTCGCTAACTTCATGGACATGCGGGGGGAATCACGATTGAGGGCGCCTCTCCTGGGCGTCTGGACACCGAAGGTGCCACTCTCGAGTGCAGGTGGCGCCTCTTGAGTCGTGAGTGCCGGCGGCACCCCTTTAGATCGGACAATATGCCTCTTTTAGACCGGAGATAGCGACCCCAACTGTGCCTCCCCCGAAAATATAAGTTTTCTGACCTGCCCGAGGTGTTCACTAAGACAAAGTTGGCAAGGCTCAGCCTCCTTTGACTACCCTCCCCCCATTTCGAAAGCGCACCGAAAGCGCAATTTTACCCATATTTTTCACAGATAGTCGTACCAAGTATGCATTATTATGCTGGGATTATATTTGCGTTTCTTTATTCTTTTTAAATAATAACTAAGGTCTTGCAAAAAAGGTCTCTCAAAAATGGCTGCCCCGGCCCCGCCGAGGCAACTTTGAGGTTGCCCCGGCCGCAGCCGGGGCTGCCCTATAGGATTCTCCACCCATGCACAAGGCAAACAAATTAGGCGACAACCAAACAGCATTATTTTAGTAAGGCAATACATTAATCCCATCACCGAATAACTAACTTTATCACCGTACATTACTTAAAATCACCAAAACGTCACAACATATTGAGGATTTCGGGCTTCGGCCGATGGACTTCTTTAGAAATATGTAAACTGGCTCCAAGGGTTAGGTTAGGTGAGGTGAGGTGAGGTGAGGTGAGGTGAGGTGAGGTGAGGTGAGGTTAGGTGAGGTGAGGTGAGGTGAGGTGAGGTGAGGTGAGGTGAGGTTAGGTTAGGTTAGGTTAGGATAAAAGCTTGAGAAATAAATGGTGATGCTTTAACATGGAAGTCAATGAGAAAGTGGTCATTTCGGTGATGGATTAATCCTCTCCCTACGGGAGCTTTTTTCACTTTCGCCCTACGAGGGGGGGGGGGGGTCTGACAGACCCCGCTGTTAACTTCCAAACCAAGTAACTTTGAGCAATGCGGTAAGAACCAGCATGTTGCCTGTCATGAGAGGAATCTAACAGGATGCGAATTTTAGGTTTCAGGTCAACGGGTGACCTTCCAGGTCAAGTGAATGACCTCGGACTTACCACGTCCGGAACAGAGATTTTGCCATGCAGAAAACCTCAAAATTAGAAATTGATAAATGTAAATAAAAAGGCATGTTCCTAGACCAGTTTTGGCTCAGAAATACAAAAAAAGGTAATTATTTGTTCGTATCTTGTCAAAAAAAGTAAAAAAAAATATTACAAAAAATGACGTCATCAGTTTCTTACACTTAGAGAGCTATCACTCAGTCAAAAATGAAGATATTGCTTTGAAATTTGGTATGGGTATTGTCCATACTCAGTACTCTCGCATGAATTCCGGTTTTTCTAATATCTTTGAAATTTTTATTTTGTGGGGATTTTAAAAAAAGCACAATTAGGGGTCAAAAACCCAAAATTTTGAAAATCCGAGATAGCCATTTTAAAGAGAATGCTATTTTGTATCTTTGGTGAATTGCGTTTGCAATTTGTTTCAAAACTCTGTTTTCTACGATTTTGCAAATATTTATCATTTTTTACCAATATGACGTCATCAAAACATGATTATCTCCAAAACTACTCAACCAATTTCAATTAAAGTTTTACAGCCTACGTATAATTGTTGTAAAACTCAACTACCAAAAATTTCAGCAAGATGCATTGCATGTGTAAAAAGTGATTCAAGAAAACCCTCAGGGTTCTGTCAGGCCCCACCCCCCCCCCCCCCGTAGGGCGAGGGTTAATACCCTGCCTTTTAGGAATAATAAAAGACGTAGGTAAAATTAGCAGCTGATTGATATTGCCCAATCTATAATTTTTAGGCCCGTCGCCTCAAAATTGCCTGAAACTTGACAGGTAGGTCCTCCTTGCCACGCTAAACACGAAAAACGTAAAATTATCCTGGAATACGGGCTACTTTTAAAGTTATAACGTTTTAAGTTTTGAATGTCTGTCAGTTGAATATCTGGCTAACTTGACGCAGAAAGCTTCCAATTCCTGCGCAGTCGTTTCAAAATAAAGGAAGACAGACATTCAAAACTTAAACAAATCTATAACTCTGAAAGTACCCCGTGTTCCAGGCTAATCTTACGTTTTTCGTGTTCAGCGTGGCAAGGAGGACCTACCTGCCAAGTTTCAGGCGATTCTGAGGCGACGGGACTCAAAACTGTAGATCTCTAAAACGGTATAACTCTGAAAGTAGCCCGTGTTCCAGGTTAATCTTACGTGTTTCGTGTTCAGCGTGGCAAGGAGGACGTACCTGCTAAGTTTCAGGAAATTATGAGGCTACGTGCCTCAAAATTGTAGATTGCCCAATAGATTGATACTACTGGGCAATATCAATCTACTCGTAATTTGACGTAGCTCAATAAAAGAGACAAATATGACGCAGCTATGTCAAATATGTACATTTATTTTGCCCTTGTATATTGCTTTCAATATTTATGCTGTTTTCACATGCGTTTTTGTTTGATTGATGTTGGATTAGGCTATTCTCTTTTAAAAGGACTTTTACTGATGTGGCCCTCTACTTTTCAACACCATGACCAGGTATATCTTGTGAAAATAATGTTTGTCTGGCTAAAAATTGAAGGTTGTGGTAAATTAATCCTAAATTTAAACTCATGATTTGGGTCTATGATTATTTGTGGTCTTTTTCCAGCTCAGGATGATTGGTATGCCTTCACATCTTTCACACACCAAAATATGTATAATATTGTTCAAGTTCTTCATTAAGTGTCAATTTCACCAGCATATTATAGCTCAAAATGTAATATAACTTTTGCCAACCGCGTAAGGGTGCACTCTAATGTTAAATGTGTGACCTATCCAGAACTAAGCCCAATGGAAAATATGCTGCACTCAATCTTGTTTTGCTCATGTTTTTATGTTAACACCTATAGATTGCCATTTTGTGGGTTTCTGAAATTGACAAAAATGTTACCCGTTTGTCAGTAGGTAGTGTTGTTCTATAGTGTTTATGACCCAACTGAATATGACCCTACACCCCTGGGTACCTACATAGTCTTTCTCAGTAATTTTGGGATAACATGTTGTACTACCTATTGTTGGATTTTAAATGTTATTTTATGACAAACTTTACTAACATTTTAAAGTTTGTCCTTTTCTGTGTTCATATACTTATTAATTGTTTTGTTATGATTGTTATTGAAAATTCCTTTGGGTAAAAATCCTTTAGTTTTGCGTATCATTTACTGTATTTATTTACTTGGGTAAGCATTCACTGGCAATGTTGGGGTTGTAATATTAATGATTGGGGTTGTAGTTTTTGAGGATGCAGTTGTAGCTACAACCCCAAAAGTATATAAAGTTCCGCATGTGCTAGTTGTGACACGTTTATCTTCTTTCAACTCTGAAATTGACGCAATTTTTTTTAAAAAATTTGCATGTATTAAAAGTAAGAGGAAGCTAACACCATTTCATAATAGGTTTCGCTACATTTTGGGAAGTAACATTGCTGTTGTAATAAACATCGTATTAAACATAGTAAACACTGTTTATCCTTGATCTACAACTTATTTCTAGACATTCAGTGTTGTGCTACACACAGGGGCCCGGGAACAGGGGGGAGGGGGGGGGGGGGGGGGCAGAGGGGGTGCTTGCCCCCCCCCCCCCCCAACAACTGCACAGGGGGGCGGCACCCCCCCCCACTTTGGCGTGGCAGAAGTTTCCCTAAAAATGTGCTCTTTCAATTGTCTTCACAAAAAGTTATATAAAATATGAGAGCCTCCTTATGTCACTTTCATTTTGTGTATGGTTTTATTTTATAGCATGTCATATTGCCAGATACTTATTATATAGCTTTGCCTTTATAGTAGTATCGTATACCTATCTATTCCTTCCTGTTCCTTTTGCATTATGTTCTATGCAGTGGCGGATCTACGGTTGGGCAAAATGGGCAATTGCCCCCGCCCCCCCCCCCTCCCAACGAAAAAATATCGGTAGGCAAACGTATCTTTTTGCCCCCTCCAAAAAAAAATCCCGACTTGAAAATCCCGAAACATCTTGAATCTGAGTAAAATGGTAATTCGTATTTACAAAAAATCATTTTCAGACAATACATACTGATATGTTGCATGTCTAGCAGCTCTATTGCTGCAGTGAAGCATTTTATTTTGATCCATGTTATCTGGGCCGTAGATTCACATGAAATTGTCAGTTCCGTCCGTCAAACGGTTTTCGAGTTTGGCAACTTTGTTGTCGTGCAAAACTCTAATTTTCAGAGGGCAATATCTCCCATCTAAATCATGCGAGTCATATAAACCTGTATATCATCAGAATCGTCAGGAACAATATATTAATGTGAGCAAATTTTCGAAACCACGCAAATGTGGGCATTTTTACATTTGATCTTAGACCTCAGATCACGTGATTTTATGATGTGGCCTTTTAAAATGCGGATTTTTTTATTGCCAGAATCGACTTCCATACATTGGCTTCGATGGTAAGAAAATTGGACCTAGGTTTTTCCTCTAAATATTTTTTTCTTTGGAAAAATCATGATCACCAGCTGTGCACGTCTTTGGTACAAGCACGTCTTTGGTAATGACTTTGCACACAATTGTGCTAGAGAGCTTAACTCAACGGCATTATATGTGTCTCGTTGAGCTTCATTCAATGATGCATGACATGATCCCAGCAGATCACACCGTGACCTTGATTTCCCAAATGACCTGGCTTGATTATACAATAGATAATTTGCTGGAATTTTCGCTTTATTTGGCAAAGTTGAGCATTCTTATCTCTGGAAAATGCTTTTAGCTATTGTTATAACATTCTCAGTCTGGAAATAGGGATGATAAAATTTGTCTTGAGGACCCACAGGCGCCTCTATCGGCGAAATATTTAATGTCATCACGTGATCTTTGTCACTGAGCGGAATAGGTTGTCAAGTGATTTGAAGGGCCGACACTCTCCTATTCCACCTAAGACAAATCACGAATTTTACCTGAGAACATAACGAAATCGCGTGACCTGACCTGAGGTCACATGCCAAAATTTCGACACTTTTCCATTCGAGCTCTCAAAAAAGATTACATTAAATTAATTTGTGGTTAATGGTTATTCCGATGATACATACACAGATTCCAGGAGATTCCAGGAGATTCCAGGAGTCCTGGACTTGCAAGTGAAATGCCACTTTCAGTGTTGACCCGCGCCCCGTGGCCTCTGAGACAACTTCGCCGGGGGGGGGGGGGGGTATCCAGTCATGTTTTGGCTCAGTTCAAAACTGAGGTCACCAGAGGTCATCAAAAGTTGAAATTTGCCAAGTTTAAGACTTGGCTCCAGAAACCCACAAATATCTCGGAAACTATGATAGCTACTTAGGAACAAACGGAAAAAAAATCATTCGAAAGCTGTTGTTAAAAAATCAATAGGTGTTCTCAAAGTTTAGCTAAGGTCAATAGTTCAGGCTCCAGAGGTCCCCAAATGTCAAAATGACATTTTCTTCCATAAGGTGTTTTGCGAATAACTTTTATTTATCTGATGAAGATAGGACAATAATTTGAACGCCATCGTGTTTGGCTCGTCCAGGCGTGTCAAACCATATGGTTTGACATACATCACCATACATACATTAACAAAAAAATATCCGAATGTTTTTGAATGGATGGATTTCCGAGGTCAGGCCCCGCGCTAAGCATAGCTTGTTGCGCAGGCCCTGACCCCCATCACCCGATCAAGCAATTCCTGGCGTCCGGCAGAATTTAGAAGCGAAAGTTTTACGTGCCCGACATACCTGGACACGGTCCGCCCCGCCCTCTGTCGTCAACTGACCTTGAGTGCGACCGCTGCCACCGGCCACAGGCCATCCCAGTCATGGGTAAATAGCGAGCGCCGAAGCGACTCGAACCCGGGCTGACACTACCGGGTGAGGTCAGAAGTCCGGCGCTCTCCCAACCGAGCTACAGGGGCGGACTCGGGTACGTGGTGACCGGTTTAGGTCAAGTCCGAAATTTGACCTCAGGTCAAGGTCATTTGGTGACACAAGTAGGTCATGCTGCCAGCTGCATACGAGGTGATGCGTTTCGACGAGAAAAACAAACAGTGGGGTCGGTCGCAGGTCTATCTTTATTCTATCAAGAGTTATTGGCAAAAAAGTGGCCTCAAATGACCTCCGCTGACCTCACAAAGGTTACCGAGCAACAATTGCACCTTGGTCATCAATAATGGGGTACAATAACATAACCCTGAAATAATTTGACTCATCTAAAGCATATTTTCTGAAAAGGAAGCATTTGCATATTTTCATATTGACTTATAATGGGCAGGTCACGAAATTGACCTGACTTTGAGACATCGTTATACAATCTGAGATATACGAATTGTAGATACGTATTTCCTAATTAACTTCTGTGAGTTTCAAATTGGTCAAACCCTGAGACTTTGGCACGACCACAAACATTTTTGGAGGTAAGGTCACTTGCCGTGATCTGGTGACCTGACCTGAGATGACCCAAAATTAACACTTTTACACTATGTGGGTAATTGATGCGATGTCCGAACGGCTGTGCCAAATTTGTCGAAAATTCAGGTTATCTCGCCTGAAACTCCCTTCCCGGAGCACGCGTCGGATGGATGAGTTGATGGTGGTAAGTGGTGCAACACCAAATATTGCGCCGGAAGGAAACATTTTTGGCTACCATATCGTTTTCGTTGACTGCCATATTTCCACCGAAGGAAGGAATTCTACCTTGGGTAAAGAATAAAGATAACCAAAAATGTTTTTGTCACCAAAATATCATGTTTTACTAAAATATGTGTAATAGGCAGATTGGAATTAAACTTGAACAGCAGAAGAAGTTTAAGGGAAGTCTAACCCGATTTGTTTTTGTAAATCAGCCCATATCCCAATAAATTTGCTTCAGATCCCAAGATCCCAAAGTCAGTGCCCAAATCCCAAGATCTTGGGACAAATCCCAAGGAATGGCATCACTGGTTCCAAGGATATAGAAGAGAGGTGTGCACGTGCACACGTGCAAAGCCACCCCACCCCTGACTTGTGGAAAGGCGGCGGTTGAAAGGTCCCTAACCATGCACCAAATTCTATCACAATCGGCTCAGCCGTTCCTAAGATACAGAATAGGGGTGTGCACGTGCGCCCGTGCAGAGGCACCCCACCCCTGACTTGTGGGAAACTGTCAGATGAGAGGTCCCTAACCACTCACCAAACTTGAACACAATCGGCTCAGCCGTTCCTGAGATATAGCATAGGGGTGTGCACCTGCGCACGTGCAGTCACCCCACCCCTGAGTTGTGTGAAAGTGGCGGCTGAGGGGTCCCTAACCACACACGAAATTTGCACATAATCTGCCCAGCCGTTGCGGAGTTATTGCGAGAAAACACTTTTCAACACCCCTCACGCGGCACGCGCCACCAGTGGCGGATCTAGCTTTCGAGTTGGGGGGGGGGGGGGGCAAAAATTTCGCTCCGCGTTTCCTCGGTGAAAAGTTGTTAAGCGGGGGGGGGGGGGGGAGCGTCGGGTCATAAGCGCGAAGAGCAAAAAAATGTTGGGTGACGGGGAAGACGTCAGCCAAAAATGGTTGAGCAGCATAGGCGTCGCCACCACTACGGACAGTGTCCGTACAAGTTAGCAGATCTCCAAAAAATTGTACGTACTGTCCGTGCAAGTTTAAGGGTTTAATGAACGCACAATGGGAAGGCGCACAATGGGAAATATTTTTATCTCACAATTTTGTATCTCACAATTATGTATCTATCTGGTAAGTTTCGAAAATAAATATGGTAGGAATTATTCGATTAATTTAATGGTGCTAGAAAATTGACGATTTCTTGATAAAATATCCTAGATACGGTGGCTTGCCAGACACGTTCACCAGGCACACCGTGTCCAAAGAACCGATTTTGTGTGTGTGATTTCAATCGAAAATTGTGTTTGCGAATGAGTGCCAATGACAAACAGGAAAGTGACTGCGGTGATAGTTATGTTATGCAGGTATGTAGCCAGGGGGCTGCGAAGCCAGCTCCATGGAGCTTCGGTGGGCCCTTCTGGTCTGCCTGGGCTCCAGAGGGGAGAACGGTGGCGATGATCAGACGGTGTAGTTTTCATTATATTTAAAGTTGGAGCGGCAAATGGAATACCGAAACTACAATGCCAGCCTCATAACTCCAATTCCATCTAAACAAAACAAAATTGTATCCCTTTTTTTAGGTCAGCTGCGTGCCTCCTCAGATCGGCCGAGGGCTCTTTCAGACAGGCCCCGGCATACTCCATACGACCCTCTCAGGTCTGAATAATGCCCTCTTAGATCCCTTTCACACACACCGAGGCCTTCTGAGGCCTGACAGGGGCCCTATTAGACCGAAATAAGACTCATTACGACTGATAATAACCCGATCAGGCCCCAAAATACCCTCTCGAATCGACCGAGGGTCCTCTGCTGGTCAATCGATGGTCCTCTCAAAGACGCTGAGGGTCATTTCTTACCGGCTTAATTAATATCCTCTCAGGCCGGCATGGGGGCGCTCTTCTGCCTGGCGATGCCACTTTCATATCGACCGCCGGCCCTCGGAGGCCCAACGACTAGACAGGAGACTAAGAGGGCATCTATGTGACATTAAGAGAGCCACTGTAAATATTCTTTTAATTGACTGGCGGGCAAATATTAGCCCTCCTTTACGAACATTCGTAATTGCCCAAAATCGATTGCTCAAAAATTGCTAAAAATGTGTGACCCTAGTACCAGTGTCGCTCCTTCTTCATGTTTACCAGCTATTCTCTAGTTTTTTTTCTTGTTAGGCGACCCGTTTCCTTATATGATATTGATACCCATTTCCTGAAATATATGACATAGTGCATACCATTGGCAATAAGCAGCATTGGGTATGGAAAAGAGCGGTACACGTTGCTTCTCTTCAGTCATAATTTTTGCCTTAGTATTGCCAAAAAGTTCTCCCCCCAACTTCAAAGTAGTTCCCACGCCCCTGGTGGCGTGTGACGCAATTGAACGCAATAGACTCGCTCAATCCGGCGGCCGGCCTGCGCGGCTTGGCTTTGCCCATGTGCGTGCGGCACGCGGGTCGGAAGCGGCGGCGAATCTATGCTGGGACATCACTGCGCATGCGCAGACAGACCTGTGATTCATGACGCTGCCAGATCTAGTAACTAGTATGACGGTATGCTAATCTGAACGAATGGACTCTGGACGCATATGTTCTTTAAAAACGTCCAATTTTGTATCGTAAACTTGTTATGAGCTCAATACATGTTCCCATAACTATTGAATAGTGACAGTGGCGGATCCAGGATTTTCTTAGGCTAGGGGCTTCAGGCCCGAGGGCGGCATATTTCCTCGGTGACACGGGCGGCATGGTCCAGAGGGGCGCCAATATGTAAATTAAACGGGTAAAATATCCCTGTTCCTTAACCCGCGCCCGCGGGGGAGAGAATCTGCCCCCCATCCTGGATTTTCCCAATAACTTGAAAACTATTATAGATATCGGGATGAAACGTTCCGTACCTTATGTTGCATCCATTCTACGTCTTCTCTCAATATTTCATTAAAATTGGTGAAGTAGTTTGGAAGATAATGACGATTTAGTGACGTCAGGTCATGCCATTTTTAGTGGAAAAACATTAAATGTTTAACAAAAACGTAAAAATCGAGTTGTAAAGCAAATTGCAAATAAACAAGTTAAATGGCATTTTCATGGAATTTTCTTCAAAATGGCTACCTCGGATTTTTGTTGTTGTTGTGTTTGACCCCAAAAATATAAAACTTATTTGTTTAGGAAATATTCCACAAAATCTAAATTTTCAAAGATATCAAAAAACGGAATATATATTGGATAACCAAGCATGGACGATACCCACACCAAATTTGAAGGTAAGATCTTTATTTTTGACTGACTTATGGCTCCTAAGTATGATTAACTCATGACGTATGCTTATTGCATTTTATGGCTTTTAATTACCAGATACAGACGAATAAATGCCACCACTGTATTTATTAGACAAAACTGGACTAGAAACATTACTTCTTTTTTTATATTAATAAATTTCAAATTTTGATCTTATGCAACCTGATCTTGACCTGAACTTCACCTAAGGGCCATTATATGGGGTCAGGGTGTGCAAATGGCTACTACTAACACATTATACGTGTAAAATAACCCATAAACTTGTGTACCATGACTTTCGTAGACCTTTTGCCAATAGTTATATTTTCTGACCTGGCCTTGGCCTTTGCTTACAATCTCAATTTCTCTTATGCGGAAGATGTATTATGCCTTTGAGAACACTTTGTGCCATAATAGTCGCAATATAAGACTTTAACCCTATTCCCTGCGGGGGCAGATTCTGCCCCCCCCCCCGGTGGTTTTTCACTTGCTACTTCTAAACCGTTAGGCCTAGCGTCCTGAAAATTGGTGACTTTTCTTCAAATTGAATGGCACGTGTCGTGTCAAAATTTTGAGAGAAAAAATCGGTCCAGCAAAGGCGGTTCCAGACTCCTGTTTTGGGGAGGGTGTTACGAATCCGGTTTTACGGCGCATACTTCCTTCGTGGTTTGCAGTGCAATCAATGCGTCAGAAACAATTTCAATGCAATATGCATCATAGATACTGGGATTGTACATACTTGTGGGGCAGAAGCGCACTCAGGATAACAAAATGGGAGGCGATACCCACCCTCAAATTAGGTACAACTTCAAATTAGTAAGATTTTACTAATTTGCCTCTCATGCTCTCTCATGACTTGCCTCTCATATTCAGGCCAACTGTTCTCTTCGCTCCCGTTCTACTCGTCAGGACACTGATCATGACGCCTTCAGAGTGTGACTCTCCCGCGTGTGAGGACGGAGGCGGGTAGGCGGCGCCTCCTATACAGTATCGCGCAACTTTACAACTCTTTACCTCTGGAACTCCGGAACTCGACTCTCGCGTCTTTTAGGCTGTGTAATCATTTAGCTGGGACTGGATGAATATGTGCGTGCGTGCGTGCGTGCGTGCGTGCGTGCGTGCGTGCGTGCGTGCGTGCGTGCGTGCGTGCGTGCGTGCGTGCGTGCGTGCGTGCGTGCGTGCGTGCGTGCGTGCGTGCGTGCGTGCGTGCGTGCGTGCGTGCGTGCGTGCGTGCGTGCGTGCGTGCGTGCGTGCGTGCGTGCGTGCGTGCGTGCGTGCGTGCGTGCGTGCGTGCGTGCGTGCGTGCGTGCGTGCGTGCGTGCGTGCGTGCGTGCGTGCGTGCGTGCGTGCGTGCGTGCGTGCGTGCGTGCGTGCGTGCGTGCGTGCGTGCGTGCGTGCGTGCGTGCGTGCGTGCGTGCGTGCGTGCGTGCGTGC
>JAXIVJ010009745.1:0-49784 GCA_036785665.1 Chirona hameri | reverse complement strand
CAGCTTCTCAGATGGCTGTCAGAAAGTGTCAGAGGCAGGGTCTGTCAGATCGGGATCTGTCCCACATATCCTCCCGCGGGATCTGCGGGATCTCACACGCCCTCCAGGAAGTGTCAGAGTCTGTGAACCGTGTCTTTCTCAGCTGATTGCGGCGTCGATACTGTTTCCGGACTGGCATTCTGTGGTTTGTTTCGCAAGGTCAGACTCTCGAGTTCAGGGCAGAGTGCAGAGGTGTGGACCACATATGTTCTCTTCTACCTGGTATAGATGACCTCGGCTTGGGGGGACCACATATGTTCTCTTCTACCTGGTATAGATGACCTCGGCTTGGGGGACCACATATGTTCTCTTCTACCTGATATAGATGACCTCGGCTTGGGGGACCACATATGTTCTCTTCTACCTGGTATAGATGACCTCGGCTTGGGGGACCACATATGCTCTCTTCTACCTGGTATAGATGACCTCGGCTTGGGGGACCACATATGTTCTCTTCTACCTGATATAGATGACCTCGGCTTGGGGGACCACATATGTTCTCTTCTACCTGGTATAGATGACCTCGGCTTGGGGGACCACATATGTTCTCTTCTACCTGGTATAGATGACCTCGGCTTGGGGGACCACATATGTTCTCTTCTACCTGATATAGATGACCTCGGCTTGGGGGACCACATATGTTCTCTTCTACCTGATGTAGATGACCTCGGCTTGGGGGACCACATATGTTCTCTTCTACCTGGTATAGATGACCTCGGCTTGGGGGACCACATATGTTCTCTTCTACCTGGTATAGATGACCTCGGCTTGGGGGACCACATATGTTCTCTTCTACCTGATATAGATGACCTCGGCTTGGGGGACCACATATATTCTCTTCTACCTGATATAAATGACCTCGGCTTCGGGGACCACATATGTTCTCTTCTACCTGGTATAGATGACCTCGGCTTGGGGGACCACATATGTTCTCTTCTACCTGATATAGATGACCTCGGCTTGGGGGACCACATATGTTCTCTTCTACCTGGTATAGATGACCTCGGCTTGGGGGACCACATATGTTCTCTTCTACCTGATATAGATGACCTCGGCTTGGGGGACCACATATGTTCTCTTCTACCTGATATAGATGACCTCGGCTTGGGGGACCACATATGTTCTCTTCTACCTGATATAGATGACCTCGGCTTGGGGGACCACATATGTTCTCTTCTACCTGATATAGATGACCTCGGCTTGGGGGACCACATATATTCTCTTCTACCTGATATAAATGACCTCGGCTTCGGGGACCACATATGTTCTCTTCTACCTGGTATAGATGACCTCGGCTTGGGGGGACCACATATGTTCTCTTCTACCTGATATAGATGACCTCGGCTTGGGGGACCACATATGTTCTCTTCTACCTGGTATAGATGACCTCGGCTTGGGGGACCACATATGTTCTCTTCTACCTGATATAGATGACCTCGGCTTGGGGGACAACATATGTTCTCTTCTACCTGATATAGATGACCTCGGCTTGGGGGGACCACATATGTTCTCTTCTACCTGATATAGATGACCTCGGCTTGGGGGACCACATATGTTCTCTTCTACCTGATATAGATGACCTCGGCTTGGGAGCTGGTACACGCCTGTGTTTGAAGAGCTCAGTTTGGGGCACGTAAAACGGTGATGGCAATGGCGAATCGCAATGCACTTCGTTATTCTTTTAGGGGGCATATGTGTGAGCTAAGTAGCGAGGTTAATAAAGCCATTAAGAAATTCAACCAAGTCAATTAAGCACCTCTTCTAGTCATTTCCTATCTCCGATTGTTAGCTTCTATATTTCGGGTATAACTAGGTGTGATCTAATCATCGCGGTAAATCAGACCTCACACACTTTTTTCTGGTCACCTGCTATCCCCCCCCCCCCCCCCCGACTGTATGCCCTCTTTCCTACCAATTACCAGGCAGGTCAAAATGAAGGCGAACCACACAGTTATAAGCATATATGAACGGGCGCGTCCCACCGATGACAACATATCGTGTATTATGCAAAGAAGTGTGATTGACGCAATGCCTATATAACTGCAGTTTTTCCGATGTGTTTTTGACTATAGGTTTTATTTCGCGTGAATGTCGTTATAATTTCGCAACTTTAGCTTCACATTAATTAATACGATACGTTGCTAATCAGTAATATGCGTCAAATCAAGACAAGTCACCGACAGTTGCAGAATAATGTCATTGTCATTCCAGTCGTATCATGCCAGGGTGGTGGGGCAACGATGATGAAACGCACAAAATAGGGAATGTGCGAGTTAGGGTCTCGCACTTACTGCGCGCTGCGAGTTAGTTAGAGTAGGATCTAATGAAATGAAGCTCCCATTACCTGAACGAGATTCGTGAACTTACTGAAAACCGTGCAGGTTGTCTGCTTGCATGAGATAAATCATGTCCTTCCTCATGTCCTACCGGTCAAAGACTTAAGTGTTTTTGACACAATACAGAATCTTGGACAAACATGGCTCGTGGAAAGCGAAAGTTATAACATGACCACGTGCTATATAAACAGCAACTCGCTCAAATTCATCCAATATAAGATTATGTAAAAGTACTCGTCATTGTATCTGTTTTCGTATGGAAGGTATATTGCCTTCATTTTTACACAGTTGACCCATACAAATAAGCAGTAGAAATTCACTAAGGTCACATCAAATATTTTTGATAAAATATATGTATCTTGTAATATTCGCAGTCCACAATCTGTGGAAATGGGAAGTGGCGAAGTTATAATAATGTAATATGCGTGTAATTATCAGAGGGTACGCGCGAGGTAAAACATTTCCGGGGTCTAGCCGCAACACCACAGATAATAATAATCCCAGCAGCGCCTGATGTGTGAAGGACGCCGGTGTGGAATCAACCACAACTACGCGCAGTTTGTAATCGGAATGACCAGGACATTGTAATCGGAATGACCAGGACATTGACGTGCTTTCGAAGATCATCAGAGTCCAACACATTACATATGTTATAATACACATCCGTCAAAGCTTCAATTCAATCGAATGTTTGCCACTGGAAAAAGTAACTCTTCCTTGAATTCAAACGTAGTTTTTTCTTCTTCTTCTTAGCTGTATACGCTACATGGTTATCATGCACGCCAATTAATCACTGAAATCGACAATTAACCTTCGACTATTTCACTTCAACTCCATTAACCGCCCACCAACCCGACACCGACAGCCAGAGACCTGCAACAACTGTCGAAATAACTCCCCGTACATTGCAGCCCTGCAGCGATTGATGTGTGACCACTGAAATCAGTGACCACTGAAACCAGTGACCACTGAAACCAGTGACCACTGCAACCAGTGACCACTGGAGCGTGTGATGCCGCGCCGGCCGGCACCGATCCCATTTCCAATATCTCATCGATATCCTGTCACGCTTCGGCTACACACAAAACGTTCAACGCCCGCAGTTGCGACAGCCTAATCGACTTGGTCATGCAGCCATGAACAGTGAGCACACTGCGGGGGGGGGGGGGTGGGGTGCGTCACTTCAAACGGCTCCCTGCACCGCTCGCAGGCAGAACCTGTTCACAACAGAAAGTCAGATCGGACGCGGATAGCAAGAGCCATCGGCCGTGTCCGCTTTCACACCTGTGAAGAGAAATGATGGAGGTTATTTATTTAATTAATTGTATGACAGGATCAGTAAATACAGCACAATGGCGCCTGAAATAGCCACATAAATGACACTTGGAATTGATGGCGGAGGAAAATGGCACTTGATCTAAATGAATTGATTAATGAGACGGGTGTTTCGTTAAACAGAGATCCCAAAGGATATCACATCTTGTTTGCAATTTTGAAGTTGGTTGGATGATGATGTGCAAAAATAGCCCAGAGTAACTCGCGTTGTTTTAATGCCTCAGAAACTGTCGGATTAAAGCATCATTGCGTTTTATAAACACATTTAGGTCCATCAACATTCGATTTCAGCTTTAGACAAACCTTGGCAATAGCTGAACATTTACTTGAGGTGAAACCGAATCAATAGAAAGCCCCTCCTACAAGCTGGTTCACCGAGTTGTACACATCTCGTGCTCGAGCCCAAAACATATTTATTTTATCTTCCAGATAGCCTGCTGTGTTCGACTGGTTTGGTAATACTTTTCATAAAACTGAGTGGAAACTAACGGGGCAACTGCAATGGCATCGTTACAAATTGAGCCATTACCATATCATGATATAAATGGAGAGGCGACGGAAGAAATTACGTAAACGGGTTAGTTGCCGCTGCTCATGTAATTTGCCATTGTCTAGTATGACACCCGATTGGTTCAAAAGTCGTAAACACCTAGGTCGATATGTGTTTACCGTGCGGAAAATGTTTCTTTTTGTGCACGAAAAGGCTTGTCTCTGTTCATTTTTTTGCACGAAAAAGTCCCGCCTCTGTCCCACAGCTTATAGAACCTATGAAAAGGTGAGAGCATGGGAAACATAGTCCATGTCCAACTCTGAACCTATCTTCTGTGCAATGTCTGATAGATGCATTACAATTCACCCCTACATGCATACAAGAAAACGTAGCATATAGATAAATCAAAGTTCAACTATGGTTAGATCCCCTCAACCAAATCTAGGCAACATGTAGTCCCCCCCCCCATTATCACTAATCACTAGCCCCACTATCACTAGTCTCCCCCATTATCACTAATCAGCTTGCAGGAGCTGATCGGCCTCACTGATGGCCTTGGCGCACCTTCATCAGTTCCTGATCAGGGCCTGACATTGCTCATAGTCGAGAGTGCTCGTGACATCGCTCATAGCCTGTGGACGATGGTAGCAAACGTGACGTCACTGAACAGGCTGTGGTCGAGGTGGCGAGAATACCGCATCCTACTACAGATGGCTTGCAAGCGAGGATGTTTATATTTATTACAGGTCAGGGTACTTGCCAATGGTATGGTATATGGTAAACATACTTAAGTATCGATGGTGTTAGTTGCAACATTTCAAAATAATTATTCTGGAAACCCTTCGGAAGCCATCTTCGCTATAGAGGCTTGAGCATTTAAGTCATCTGTGAAAAAAGAGAATTGGGAAATCATATCAATAATGCAAGAACCTCCTATCGTGGGCAAAATCCTTTTTAAGAAGCATTAAGACTTATTCTGTCGTTTACTGAGGAGGCTTTTACTATCGGTATCGATGACCATTTCAGTATCATTATATGTCATGAGTATCATTCTGCCTCTCTGGCAGCTTTGCCGCGCTACCGGTACTGCAGCTGTACCCCATGTTCTGCCCCTCTAGCAGCTTTGCCGCGCTGCCGGCACTGCAGCTGTCCCCCATGTTCTGCCTCTGGCAGCTTTGCCGCGCTGCCGGCACTGCAGCTGTATCCCATGTTCTGCCCCTCTGGCAGCTTTGCCGCGCTGCCGGCACTGCAGCTGTCCCCCACGTGTTCTGCCTCTCTGGCAGCTTTGCCGCGCTGCCGGTACTGCAGCTGTCCCCCACGTGTTCTGCCTCTCTAGCAGCTTTGCCGCGCTACCGGTACTGCAGCTGTACCCCATGTTCTGCCCCTCTGGCAGCTTTGCCGCGCTGCCGGCACTGCAGCTGTCCCCCACGTGTTCTGCCCCTCTGGCAGCTTTGCCGCACTGTCGGTACTGCAGCTGTCCCCCACGTGTTCTGCCTCTCTAGCAGCTTTGCCGCGCTACCGGTACTGCAGCTGTACCCCATGTTCTGCCCCTCTGGCAGCTTTGTCGCGCTGCCGGCACTGCAGCTGTCCCCCACGTGTTCTGCCCCTCTGGCAGCTTTGCCGCACTGTCGGTACTGCAGCTGTCCCCCATGTTCTGCCCTATGGCAGCTTTGCCGCGCTGCCGGTACTGCAGCTGTCCCCCACGTGTTCTGCCTCTTTGGCAGCTTTGCCGCGCTGTCGGCACTGCAGCTGTCCCCATGTGTTCTGCCTCTCTGGCAGCTTTGCCGCGCTGCCGGTACTGCAGCTGTCCCCCACGTGTTCTGCCTCTCTGGCAGCTTTGCCGCGCTGTCGGCACTGCAGCTGTCCCCATGTGTTCTGCCTCTCTGGCAGCTTTGCCGCGCTGCCGGTACTGCAGCTGTCCCCCACGTGTTCCGCCTCTCTGGCAGCTTTGCCGCGCTGCCGGTACTGCAGCTGTCCCCCACGTGCTCCGCCTCTCTGGCAGCTTTGCCGCGCTGCCGGCACTGCAGCTGTCCCCCATGTTCTGCCCCTCTGGCAGCTTTGCCGCGCTGTCGGTACTGCAGCTGTCCCCCATGTTCTGCCCCTCTGGCAGCTTTGCCGCGCTGTCGGTACTGCAGCTGTCCCCCACGTGTTCCGCCTCTCTGGCAGCTTTGCCGCGCTGTCGGTACTGCAGCTGTCCCCCACGTGTTCCGCCTCTCTGGCAGCTTTGCCGCGCTGCCGGTACTGCAGCTGTACCCCATGTGTTCTGCCTCTCTCGCAGTGAACACCTCCACATAAAAAAGCAGTTAAGGAATAAGGTCACATAACGCTGAAAAAAATCGTCCAATTGTCGGCGCGTTTACCATATTTGGAGCTCGACCTATTAGCAAACCAGTTTTAGGAGAGCTGTGCTGAGTTGAGATCAGCTCGACCAGACGACAATCTGATCAACGTTTCTCAGAATCCTGAGCCGACGACCACTGGTTTTCACTTTCACAGTTTTCGTTCGGGACACAAAATGGTTTTCGTTTGAAAGCCCTTGAAAGTGTAGTGCAAATCCGCCTTCTACACCTCATTTTCTATCCTGTCGTGAGAATTTCGGCACAAGAGCACAAAAAACAGCTCAGCTGATCGGTCTACCTCTATACCTTCTCTCCCTCTTCAACCAGTAACTCTATCAGTAGCGAGATTCTCCCCTCATGTCCGTTCAACGCCCAACTTGCTCGACATCTCATACCGGCTGCCTCTGGGCGGAGGCACCGGTCTGCCTTGAGAGACCAGCTGGCCCTCCAGCTGCGGAGGACTAAGGCGCGTCAGCGGCTGGGGTGAGCCGCGGCGCCCAATTTGCTCGACATCTCTACCGGCTGCCTGTGGGCGGAGACACCGGTCTGCCTTGAGAGAACAGCCGGCCCTCCAGCTGCGGAGGACTGAGGCATGGCGGCGGCGGCGGCGGGCAGGGGCGGGCCACGGCGGCGGCGGCGGCGGCGGCGGCGGCGGCGGCGGCGTCGGGTCGGGGAGGGCCGCGGCGACGGCGGCGGTGGCCTCGGCCACTGCCTTCGAGACAGGCACCGGGTGGAGTTGACCTTCAGGGCCTGAGAGCGAGACACGGCGTGCATGCCGTGTATGTACGGTACTGCGGGCACTGCACCGGCCTAAGACTGAGAGCGGGGACACTCGGAGTGTGTGCGGATAGCGGGCACTGCACCGGCCCATCAGCGAGATCATGGACACACAAGAGGCTCTGCAGGCAGGTAGCGAGCGTGTGAACCCGCTCCCTCGAGCTGCAGCCTGCAACAGCTCTGAAATGCCTGACGGCTGCACTATCGGAAGAGTTTACCCATGGCCAACACACCAGTTTGACTTACTGACAATGTATCGCTGACGATTGACCATCGAAGCAATGGTCCAATGATATATCTTGTTGTTCCTGTTTGCATTCCACTTGCTTTGGTGAAAACAAGCGACGGTAAATTTTACCATGTTCGAAAATATTCTAGGCTTATCCTATTGCTTATGAGATTACACGAGTTATCATAGCACAAATGAAGTGCAACTTCATGCCATTAATAATTTAAACTTTCCTTTTAATTTATTTACACAACTTTTACATTGTTTTTGGAGCCACCATGGATAAGGACGGCGCTCATATAGGAACACAAATCACTCCTGTGAAGCCAACTATTGTGGCAATGGAGCTATGCGAGACAAGTTAAGCTGGATCCCGGATGATCCACAGACTAAGCAGCGATTCACCATACCATTAATGCACGTTTTATGGTCCTAGAGATCGCAGGTCCTACGTCATGGATTAGAGGGGATTATTTGTGAGAACCACTGAGGTTTCATTAGAGGGGATTATTTGTGAGAACCACTGAGGTTTCATTAGAAGGGATTATTTGTGAGAACCACTGAGGTTTCATTAGAGGGGATTATTTGTGAGAACCACTGAGGTTTCATTAGAAGGGATTATTTGTGAGAACCACTGAGTTTTCATTAGAAGGGATTATTTGTGAGAACCACTGAGGTTTCATTAGAAGGGATTATTTGTGAGAACCACTGAGGTTTCAGTAGAAGGGATTATTTGTGAGAACCACTGAGGTTTCATTAGAAGGGATTATTTGAGAGAACCACTGAGGTTTCATTAGAAGGGATTATTTGAGAGAACCACTGAGGTTTCATTAGAAGGGATTATTTGTGAGAACCACTTAGGTTTCATTAGAAAGGATTATTTGTGAGAACCACTGAGGTTTCATTAGAAGGGATTATTTGTGAGAACCACTGAGGTTTCATTAGAGGGGATTATTTGAGAGAACCACTGAGGTTTCATTGGAAGGGATTATTTGTGAGAACCACTGAGGTTTCATGGCATGGTTTTCATGGGTGGATACTGGATGGTGTGTTAAGTAACCTGTCATTGGAAAATCGTCTGCGAAAATATTATGCTTATTATGCCGCAGGGCTCATATTTTCACACATCATATTTCCGAGCAACTCTTCGCTCAATATCTCTACCCAAGGCCGGATATTGAAAGTCATGGACTGTATTTATACGTATTATACATGTGCCAGTATGTTAACCGAACGAAGGCAGCGGACAGGCCAACTATCAAGGTTTTTGATTTTGTTCTGGCAGCATCTTCATAGAGCATCTTCATAGAGCTCCCTGAGCCATTGCCAGGCCCTGTTGTCCTGGAACCTTCCTTCCTAGATCTTATATAACATAGTCAAGGACGGACATATAGTCATAGAACATGTATATAGGACATATAGTCAAGGACGGACATGGTCGGTTGATGGGCCTCAGATAGAGCTGTGAGCTGTGAGCTGTGAGCTGTGAGCTGTGAGCTGTGAGCTGTGAGCTGTGAGCTGTGAGCTGTGAGATGTGAGCTGTGAGCTGTGAGCTGTGACTCCCTGAGCCAACAGGCCCTGTTGTTCTGGAACCTTCCTTCCTAGGTCTTATATAACTTAGTCAAGGACGGACATGGTCGGTTGATGGGCCTCAGATAGAATATCCTCTGTCTGGCCCTGGAAAAGAGGTGATGTATAAATAATGTATTTGTGTACCGCTCCTTTTATGCTGTTGAAAGGGGTCTGTATTCCTTTGGGGCGATATCAGTCGGCGATACATTTTTGTTCTACGATGGTTAGTCCTCTTAGCCGTTGTAGTTTTTTTATAGATCGATCTGGTTAGCTCATCACAGTAAAGACTTAGGACATACAGGCAAGCGTGGCAAAAGTAAGTTATTTATAGTGACCCCAATAGCGTCGAATACCGACCCCGTCGGTCCTAAATTCCGGCGACGTCGCGAATTCCGCTCCCGTCGGTCCTAAACTTCGGTGACGTCACGAATACCAGCCGCCACGTTTCTGAGAACCCGCTCTGGTTCCCAGGCTGACCGTCACTGGGTTTCACAAGGCCAAGCCGCGGGGCAGCCCCCAACTGGCCGCCAATACCGCAAATCGGTGCCTGGTCGCTTGTTTACTGCGGCTTGTGAACCACCGTTTAAATGTCCAGAGCGCTGGCACCCAGCTTAAATCAGAAACAACAAGACGATTAACACCAGAAGGCCGAACGAGTGAATGTGTACCGATTCGGCACCGCTCGTCAAACGATGTAACGGCACGACGATTACAAAGTTGCTGTGGCATAAACCTGCCCCGATGGGTGTTAGCTATCATATCAACACGCTTTGACAGAGCTAGGCGACTGCGTGACGTCATTGGAGACCCGTTGCGATGAACGATGTTATATGTGAACACCACATCGCGTTGCAACGCGAACACCACCTCGCGTTGCAGTTGCAGCGATATCCGCAATGGCACATTTATATCCTTTCTCCTGGTGAGCTTAGCAAATGACTATTTGAAGATTGTGACAGAGCCATTGACGAACGAATTTCTTCATACATATGATGTGATATTATGATGTGTTATTATGATGTGATATTATGATGTGATATTATGATGTGATATTATGATGTGATATTATGATGTGATATTATGATGTGATATTATGATGTGATATTATGATGTGATATTATGATGTGATATTATGATGTGATATTATGATGTGATATTATGATGTGATATTATGTTGTGATATCAAACATCGGCGCACCCGGTACCGTTCAGATCTCGCCTGGGGAAGATGTTATCCCAAGGCGTCTCCTTGCCTCACTATTCCTTATCTTCCTTGGAAAATGAGATACATTAATGAATCGCCTCGCTATGTATTCCTCACATCTATGGGTAATGAGATACCCTGAGCCGGCTCTAACCCTGAGCCTGACCCTATTTCCCTGGAGAAGATGGCACCCAGAAGCATCACCCCACTCATCCTCCACTTCCCACGGTCACTGGCAGGCCGCAGCAATGCGACCTCCCAGCAACCTAGCTCGGACCGCGGCTTAGCAGCCTCCCCGCCTGGCCAGGTCCACGGTGGCGGTCCCGCCTGGCCCGGTCCACGGTGGCGGTCCCGCCTGGTCCGGCCCACGGCGGCGGTCCCGCCTGGTCCGGCCCACGGCGGCGGTCCCGCCTGGTCCGGCCCACCGCGGCGGTCCCGCCTGGTCCGGCCCACGGCGGCGGTCCCGCCTGGTCCGGCCCACAGCGGCGGTCCCGCCTGGTCCGGCCCACGGCGGCGGTCCCTCCCCATCCGGCCCACGGCGGCGGTCCCTCCCATCCGGCCCACGGCGGCGATCCCTCCCATCCGGCCCACGGCGGCGGTCCCGCCTGGCGCGGCTGATGACGGCGGTCCCCGCCAGGTGCGGTCAGCCGGTGCCAGGCGGCGCCGAGCCCGGGGGAAGGGCGGAGCCGGCCCAGCTCCGGTCGGCCTGCCCCACCTCCTGTCCAAGGTGAAACCCCCTGGCGCTGCCCGACCCTGCCCTGCCCGGTCCGGTCCCGCCAGTCTAGGTACCAACGGTTGACCGGACCGGCCCCGGCAGTAGAGTCAGGCTCGGTTTTCACACAGCACCGGTCCTGTGTTTCTCCTGACATGTCATTGAGCAGCTGACGCCTTGTGTTAGATTGATTGATTGATTGATTGATTGCTTGATTGAAATAATGGCCGCTTGCGCAGGCGATTACAAAATGATTGCTGTGAAAGATGATTGTCGCACTACTCTTTCAAAACACATATTTGTTTCCTGACAATTTGTTTTTATAAATTGTAAAATGATGGCACAACCATTCCTACTTTTGGAAACATTCTATCAGATACCGCAGCGAAAAGCTTCTAATAGATGCGATCCCGCAGTTGACAGCTGGCCAATTCAAATTGATAGCCAATAAACAGCATCGCACTATATGTCGTGCCAGGTGAAAATAGCCTAAATAGCCAGCCTCTTCTCATAATTATGTCTCAATAGCAATGTGTCCCAGTTCGAGGCAGTCTTGAGATGACTCAGCGCGGCTCACTCTTACCAATTACATTATTATGCTGCTTTCATGTTTCCTAGAATGGAGGCGGTCGCTTTGTTCCGACTAACAAGCTGTACTGTTCTTTCAGCATGCTCTAATGATAGGTTAAGATTGCTATATTATATGGACCAATTATTTGTGTAAAGACTTAACGGTTCTTTATGAGAGGCCATGTTATAAGCTACGTATTACCAGTAAAACGCCTTTTTGGGCGATGACCGAGCGGGCGCGCTCTGGTAAAGCTAAAACAGGTTTGAAATATGAAACGGTACGGGAGCACACGTGGTAGTAACACATAGTCTTTTTAGTCTTTTTAGTCCTCCATAAAAATTGTTAGGCCTACATGCATGCCAACATAACAATTCGATTTTATTCAATTGTTCATGATCTTCTTTCTCGAATCCGCCAAAAGGGAGTTCGTCCTGAGCGCTGCATGCTTCAGCGTATACAAAACTAATGCTCAGATTAATAATGCCATTTTTGATCAAGAATGATTTTTGCTCATTTCGACGTTTGCGTGTGCCACGCGCTGTGCCTATCAAAACGCATCATACCAAAATAAAAATTGATTTGATGGTCCTATCCAATGGTGAAAAGCCGATCTCAATCGAAGCAGTGGTTGTAAATTTATTAGCTTCTGAAAAGCGTATGTACGGCGGTGCCGGGCCGTGTCGGGCCGTGTCGGGCCGGTTCGGGCCGGTTCGGGCCGGTCCAGGCCGGGTCAAATGTAAATTTGTCTAGTAAGTTGACGAGAAACCTCAGGGGCGCTTCGCGCCCGCTCGGTAATGACAGCGTATCATTTTCTCATGAATAATGCTAAACTATTTACATGGCTGAAAACATAACTATGCTTTCACAGAAAATAATACTGATGTCTGATAAGTACATAATTAAGATATTTCACACCCAAAAAATCAACATACTAAATGATAGACATGAAATGTGCATGCCTTCTATGACCACACTTGCATACCGCACGTAAATGAATGGTGTCTAACATGGTTCGTTCTGCTGTTTCAGGGCACACGAAAGCGGATTTTGTTCCTGTGTCTCGTCGTGGTAGCCGTCTCTGTTGCTTCCGCTGCGGACGGTGGGTTATAAACCACACCATACATACAATAAGTCAGCTTTATATAAACTTCCTTTGTTAACCCATTTCTTATGTACAATTAGGTTAGGATATCCCAGCTCAGTTGCTAAGTACGCCCACTCGACTCCATTTCCGTCTTGTCAAGGCCGGGATGTCCGGGTAGACGAGGGTTCGCGTCCCGACCGAGCATACTTTTTACCCTAAACTGGGATGGCCTGCTGTCGGTGGCAGCGACCTGTCATGGTCAGATATGCTCAATAGGCGGGAACGATCGTCATATTCCGAAATATGCGGCCCTTGTTGTTTGTCCGCCCCTGTAGATCAGTAGGGAGAGCGCTGGGCTTCTGACCCCACCCGGTAGTGGCAGCCCGGGTTCGAGTCGCTTCGGCGCTCGCTATTTGCTCCTGATTGGGATGGCCTGCGGCCGGTGGCAGCGGTCGCACTCAAGGTCAGATGACGTCAGTGAGCGGGTCGGGTAGTGTCCAGGTATGTCGGGCACGTACAACTTTCGCTTCTAAATTCTGCCGGCTACAGGGAATTGCGCGATCGAATGGTTGAGGTGAGGGCCAGCGCAACAAGCTCTGCTTAGTGCGGGTTCTGACCTCGGAAATCCATCCATTCAGAAGGTTCTGACTAAATGTATAAACAAAAATGTCTTCACGGAACACCAGAACGTCATGTGTGTAAATGTCTTCTCTTGTTGAGCAGCGAAGCGGATCCACATCCGGCGAAAGATACCGAAGGATCAGGATGCGAGCCCGAGTCATCGGCGGCGGACCGCGGCAGTCCGGGAGTCAACAGCGCCGTCCGTGGAGGAGCTGCTGTCCCAGGCGGCCTCCCAGCGCCGGGTGCATGTCGCTAAGGAACAGGAGGTGAGCTGAGTGAGGCACAGCACAATGCAGGCACCGATGGAGCTGGGGTGTCGACGACCGGTGTATCCCAGGCGCAGGGGAGGAAGGGGAGAGATATTCGGGAGATGGTTATGGGTAGGACGTTTTGCTGGGGGAGTGCATAGCAATCTTACATACCCTGACCACAGTATAAGAATGACACAACGGTTGTTAAGAATGCATGATTCCATAAAGGAATATAGCGTTTTGTTCACGGTAATGACAGTGATGACCTAAAAGGAAGCCCATTGCGCTTGTATTGCCGTGTTGAAGCGGCACTGTGATAGCGATTAACTCTTTATCAAACATAGTAATAGAGCTCGCCAAACTTCAGGTCGCGCAAGACATTCAGTTCTGACAAAATATGGAAGTTACCTTCAAAATCTGGAAACGTATGCGTACGGATAGGCGTATGAGTATCCGCTTATGCATATGCGTATGCGGAAAGTACGTTAGGTGAAACGTATGCTATTTTCTATATCAAATGAGCCTCTATCATTTTCCTGCATTTATATGAGCTCACAAGTCACACCCGGCATAAACAATCACCTTCTAAAGTGATAATTCTTCTTCAGAACGCATTGAGCAGCAGGACGCGGTCTGGCAGCACCAGAGGGCGTGCACGGGCCGGTGCCAGTGGCGGAAAAGACACCGCCACCGCCACCGCCACCGCCACCGCCATCGCCTCCGCCTCCGCCACCGCCGCCGCCTCTTCCGACACTGCCTCCGCCTCCGCCACGACTACCGGCCGCGGCCGCGGTCGGGGTCGGGGTCGCGGTCGGGGCCGGGGTCGGGGCGGCTCCCGCACTTCCACTGCTCAGGTCATCGGGAGGACGGAGCTAGTAGCATCGCCGTCCATCGCCAAGCCGTCGCTGACGTCGCAGCAAAAGGTTTCCTCGCTGCCCGTGACCACCTCCGACCGCAAGATCGTCTGCTACTTCGTCAACTGGGCGCAGTACAGGTGGGTAACACGGGTAACAGGTAGATCATAGTGGTAGCAGGGGGCAACATGTGGGTAACAGCCTAACAGGTGGATAGCAGGGGTAACATGGGATTAACGAGGGTAACAGGTGGTTAACGAGGGTAACTGGTGGTTAACGAGGGTAACAGGTGGTTAACGAGGGTAACTGGTGGTTAACGAGGGTATCAGATGGGTAACGAGGGTAACTGGTGGTTAACGAGGGTATCAGATGGGTAACGGGGAACTGGTCAGCTGGGTAATAAGGATAATTATTATCGAGGGTTCACACCCCACCACTCTTCATTGTTATTCTGGGACGATATGCACACCTAAATAGATTGCAACCGAGGAAGTATGGGCGTCCAAAGCTGGGACCTTTCAGTCACCGGGCGAACGTCGCCGACATGGGCGACAATTTATAGGCGGGCACCTGCTGTGTCCGAATAATGTCGCATGTCGTGAGGTGATGTCGTACGTCACGTTAAAGCGTGAGTTCATATCAGCTCGAGTTTCCGGCAAGTCACATCAAGATGAGGAGCCCCGCAGCAAATCTCACGAGGAGATGTTTATCAGGAAATGAGTCAGGGTCCTTTTTTGCCACGACTGCCTTGTCCTCTTTGCGTGACTAACGTGACAATGTCCGGACCGAGTCAGTCATCTTGTCATGGCTGTTAGTACTGGAAGCAATTCTGATTAACTACATAAGTCCTGTACAATTTCCCCGGTTAGCCTGTGACTAACCAATGCCAGATTATTCATACCTTCGAAATTAATCTCCAAAGTTATTTGAACAATGGCCACAAATCCAAATGATTGATTTCTTCAAATCATTTCTTATTTTCAAATAATTACATAAAGGGTCACCTTGAAATTTGTCTTGAAATTTGGCTATACGGGCAAGGGCGGATTCAGGATATTTTAGGAGGGGTGGCCGCAGGCCAATTTAGGGGCGCCTTCCAAAGAAAGGGAACGAAAGAAAGGGGTTTCGGTCACTGACCGAAAGGGCGCCGTCACTGGCCGAAAGGGCGCCGTCACTGGCCGAAAGGGCGCCGTCAATGGCCGAAAGGGCGCCGTCAATGGCCGAAAGGGCGCAGTCACTGGCCGGAAGGGCGCCGTCAATGGCCGAAAGGGCGCCATCAATGGCCGTAAGGGCGCCGTCACTGGCCGGAAGGGCGCCTCGGGTCAAAAGGACCAGGTAATGACCTGTATGACCTGATACTCGGTAAGCTACTTTCAACAGGGCGCCCAAAAGGGCGTCCAAGCGGTCCATAGGGACGCTGCGTGCTCACGGGCTGTCCATCGTCGGGCGCCTGGCGGCGCTCGGCGACAGACAGCCCGTGGGGCGCCCTTCTGGCGGGGGGGGGGGGCGACCGCTGCGACCACCCCCTGGATCCGCCCCTGTATACGGGGTATTTCGAGCTGAAAAAACGAATATGGCATTTGTTTGGACGATAGATGAATATCCGTCGAAAAATGGGCATGTTTCTCTTTTCTCCTTCATGGCCATAAAAAACTTCATGACAACTATGACGTCATGCATATGGTAGCTTGGATATGGAAACTATTGCACACAATCACGACACACAATATTGCACACAATAACGACGGGCATATGCACGCAGGCTGCTTGTAACGTAAACAACCGTTGTGAGGACCCGAAATAAGTTTCGGGGAAATTAAATTTCTTCTTCTAAAAGGGGCCCACTAGTTCTGTATCGAAATTACTTAACGTAGGGAGCTATTTTTTCACACAACTCATTTTCCGATCTGCTCTACAAATCTGCTATCTCAGTTCAAAACCTCATGTTAAAGGTGAACTATTATTCCCTTTAAAGGAAATAGTTCACCTCGGAAATTTTTTACCCAACACGATTTGATTATATTTTGTAATACAATATATTTTTATATTGTCAAAAATGGCCTTATATCGCGCCGATTCAGGACAGAAGGCCGTACATTTTTATAGTTTATCAAAACTATATGCATACTCTCTGAGTCAGAGTCCTGACGTCACGCGAATGTAAACAATGGTTCAGCCAATCAGATTCGAAAGTAGTCGCGTAAAGATAGACTCGCATTGGAGATGTGCCAACCGGCGGCCGGCGATCGCTTGCTAGCACCAGCTGCACGCTGATTGGCTGATGGTATAGCCTCTGCCCGGGCTAGAACCAGTACAACATTCTTTCGCCAGCACTGCATTCCTTCGCCAAAAACTCAAATATATTCGGCTGGAGAGTTTTTTCAGTCACGAAAACTTGCAGATAGGGGTTTCCCAACACGGGCTACAAAACTGCTATCTCAGTTTAAAACTAATGTTGAAGGTGAACTATTTCCTTTAAAGGGATTATACGGGTTTCCGTCCTGAAAGTAAATGCACTCTTTTGCAGTTGTATGAGCTTTAAACACGTTTAAGACATATGACAGGGACCTCAATGCTCATTTAGTCCATTATTTTAGCAATGATCAGCGTTAAAACTTGGGCGTTTTTCGAGACTAGTATCAGATAACGAGTACTTGATCGGCACTACTGTCCACCACTTTTATCTTAAGATCAATTTTAGAGTTTTGAATTATCTGCAAGTCCTACACTGGATAAAAAAATTATTATGCAATTCAAAACTGACGGGACTTTGTATTACTACACACTGTTCGTTGAGGTTTTGTGTTTTTGTGGTTTTCCTATCTCTGGCCTTTGGCGTTGATAATTTGGTGGTGGCGTATTATTTTTTTTGGCATGAAAATTCATGAAAAATATAGAATTTTATGGGAAAACTAGGTAACTGCTGCTGTCGTTGGAACAAAACAAGTTTATTTTCTTTCAAATATTGCTTATTTTACCGGAAATATGCCATAAGTGAGGTGTTTTTATTAGCATAAAAGAGATGACTGGCTCTGCCTCAGCCGATCCTGCAGAAAATACGCGGTGGCATCACCGCGCACTTTGGAATGTCCTTACGTGCAGAAGAGGTCATTTCCAGAAAAATGTGTCTACCATGGGACTTCTACCACCTTTATAAGTACGTTTTACTATGTAACTCAATTATTCTGGGAAAAACCCGTATAATCCCTTTAACCGATGAGCGTACATACTTATGACTAATTGCAACCGTGGCTTAGAATTCCCACATTATGCACTCAGGAATGTCGCTGTCGCCTTTTAAGTCGGCAATACAATTTTGAAGCTTCCTGTACGACCACTATGCCGCATATATGAATGCGGCTCATAGTGCATTTTAATTCAAATGGTGAGCAATTTGAGGGTCAGCAGCCACAGTATAAGGCCCCGGATTTTGTTTTGACTTCATTGCATTTTTTTTTGTTATCTACATGCTAGTTCAGTCAATGTTTTGTACAAAATGTTTTGTGTGTTTGGGCAGGTAGGTAATCACAAAGAGAAAGTGCTCGCTCTATAATGCCACACTTTCATGGCTGTCCAGTCGAATTATCTGCTGTTCGCTAAGCACTGCACCTGAACCGGCTGCCTGGCGAACACGTCACAATTGCAGGACCAGGGTGATCAGGGCCAGGGTGATTGAATTGCAGGGCCAGGGTGATGGATTGAATCCTCTCAGGGTGATGGATTGCCAGGGTGATGGATTGAATCCGTATTCAAAGTCTCAGCTGCCCACCAGCTGCTTTGCCGACCAAGTCAATCTTCAACAGTCACTTCCCTCACAAACTTGCATTGAAGTTTGTGTAAGTGAAGTTTGTGACTAGGATATGACGTAGGCCATATCCTAGTCACACCTGTCCATCGACTACTTTGTCATCGACAGTTCAGCCTTCAGCCGTCACTTCCTGTCATAAAGTTGTATTGCAGACCGGTGTACGGGACCGGCTGGTACCGAGACTGAGGCTCGCGAGTGTGTGATGTGAGACTGGACTGAGCTAACAGTCAACGGGTCTGCGATGGAATCGTGTGTGGGAGGATAGATTTGCCAACCGCCGGGGGAACTACCGCAGCCGTCGTCAGACGCGTCTGTCGTCCGTCGTCAGTCGTCGTCTGTCGTCCGTCGTCAGACGCGTCTGTCGTCCGTCGTCAGCCGTCGTCTGGCAACAGACGCGTCTGTCACCGCCCGGTACCGCTCGGCTATCTCCACGATCCCAACTTGGACCCGCAGCAGCCGGCCAAAACGGGTATCCGGTGGTCCCCGAAACCGGTTCGTCGAGAACCGGCCGCCCTCCGTGATCCCTCTCCCAGCCGACCCCCCTACCCCCCCCCCCCCCCTCCCCCCTCAGCCACAGGCAGATGGGGGACTCATCAAGGAGTGCTGCACGGAGTAAAAAAAAATCTGCCGGAGGAGACAATTTGTGGGGCATTTCATATTATTCTGACATCTTGAAGTGTCTTGTCCTGTGTTTGGATTTATGTCATGGTCAAATAGCTGCATGTAAGCCCAGCGCATGTCTATGTCAAGTCGATGTCAGATTCTACAGCAGCCCAGCCCTATGTCAGGACGATGTTAGATTCTATAACAGCCCAGCTCTATGTCAGGTCGATGTTAGATTCTACAGCAGCCCAGCTCTATGTCAGGTCGATGTTAGATTCTACAGCAGCCCAGCTCTATGTCAGGTCGATGTCAGGCTCTACAGCAGCCCAGCTCTATGTCAGGTCGATGTTATATGCTATAGCAGCCCAGCTCTATGTCAGATCGATGTTAGATTCTACAGCAGCCCAGCTCTATGTCAGGTCGATGTTAGATTCTACAGCAGCCCAGCTCTATGTCAGTCACCTTGTCAGACCCTGCAGTAGCCCGAGGCTGTGTGTCCGCCGTGTGTCCGCTGTGTGTCCGCTGTATGTCCGCTGGGTGTCCGCTGGGTGTCCTCTGGGTGTCCGATGTGTGTCCGCCGTGTGCCCGCCGTATGTCCGATATGTGTCCGATGTGTGTCCGCTGTGTGTCCGCCGTGTGTCCGCCGTATGTCCGCCGTGTGTCCACCGTGTGTCCGCTACGCGTCCGCTACGCGTCCGCTACGCGTCCGCTACGTGTCCGCCGTGTGTCCGCTATGTGTCCGCTACGTGTCCGCTGTGTGTCCGCTGTGTGTCCTCTGTGTGTCCGCTGTGTATCCGCTATGTGTCCGCTGTGTCCGCTGTGTATCCTCCGTGTGTCCGATGTATGTCCGCTGTGTGCCCGCTGTGTATCCGCTATTTGTCCGCTGTGTCCGCTGTGTATCCGCCGTGTGTCCGATGTGTGTCCGCTGTGTGTCCGCTGTGTATCCGCTATGGGTCCGCTGTGTCCGCTGTGTATCCGCCGTGTGTCCGCTGTGTGTCCGCTGTGTGTCCGCTGTGTGCCCGACGCGTGTCCGCCGTGTGTCCGCCGTGTGTCCGCTGTGACCCGTGCTGGCGTGCCTCTCCGTTCCCCTATCTCCGCCACGACTGTGAGGCTGGTCTGGTCACGCCCCGTGACCAGTTTCTCCAGCGGCGCGCCGAGCCGTGGTGAAAGACCAGCTTGACATGTCACTTGGTGCCTGCCTGCCGACCCGGTGCGGCGTGTTGTCTCACACGCGGGATGAAAGGAGCATCCACTGGTCACACTGGTGGACTGCTCACTGCGTCACAGAGGTTTTGTCGTTAGACGTACACTGGCGAATGCATTTTCAGAACGGATAAAAAGCCGGTTTGGGGGCAAACAAAAAATCGGACACGGCGTCCAAGACATTGCTTTTTCGCTTGCTTTTGCGTCACAAACTGACAAAATTAAACTTTCCTCGGTGACAGTTCACACTTTTAAAACCGGGAAATGGATCATCTTTCGGCCGATTTCAATAGCTTTGGGGGCATGGCCTCGATGCCCCCCCCCCCCCCCCTGGACCTGCCTTTGGCTAGACGCACCGTGTCTTCCCAAACACTGCTGGGATGCTGTCGCTGTTGCATGCCGTCGATCCCGTCTGTCTGCTGATGTTCTGTGTCCTTCTTGCAGGCCGTCAATCTTGTCTCCCTGCTGATATTCTGCGTCCTTGTTGCAGGCCGTCTCTGTCTGTCTCTGTCTCTTGTTTCAGGCGATCTTGTCTCCCTGCTGATATTCTGTGTCCTTGTTACAGGCCGGCTATGCCTCTGTCTCTTGTCTCAGACGATCTTATCTACCTGCTGATATTCTGTGTCCTTGTTACAGGCCGTCTATGTCTGTCTCTGTCTCTTGTCTCAGACGATCTTATCTACCTGCTGATGTTATATGTCTTTGATACAGGGCCGTCTCTGTCTGTCTCTGTCTCTTGTCTCAGACGATCTTGTCTCCCTGCTGATAGTATGTGTCTTTGATACAGGGCCGTCTCTGTCTGTCTCTGTCTCTTGTCTCAGACGATCTTGTCTCCCTGCTGATAGTATGTGTCCTTGTTACAGGTCGTCTCTTCCTCTGTCTCTGTCTCTTGTCTCAGACGATCTTGTCTCCCTGCTGATAGTATGTGTCCTTGTTACAGGTCGTCTCTGCCTCTGTCTCTGTCTCTTGTCTCAGACGATCTTGTCTCCCAGCTGATAGTATGTGTCCTTGTTACAGGTCGTCTCTGCCTCTGTCTCTGTCTCTTGTCTCAGGCGATCTTGTCTCCCTGCTGATAGTATGTGTCCTTGCTACAGGTCGTCGATCGGTAAGCATCTGCCGGAGCACATCGACCCATTCCTCTGCACGCACATTGTCTTCGCCTTCTCGTCGATGAAGCACAACAAGCTCTCGCCGTTTGAGCACAACGACCTTTCCAAGGACGGCAAAACCGGGCTGTACGAGCAGGTCACCAACCTGAAGAAGACCAACCCGAAGCTGAAGGTGCTGCTTGCCATTGGTGAGTGGTTCGGAGAAAGCAGGGCGTTAAGAGGTGTTCGGGGTAAGATGCTGAGGTTCTAAAGCGTTTAAGTGTAATTATGAGAAGCAGAGGCCCAGGCAAGGGATTTGAGCTATGAAACCACACATGCGTGTCAAACTGGTCCCAGTGCAGTTGTCGCCGCGTCAAGTTGCTTACGGAAATTAAGAAAGTCACACTGAAATGCGTCTTTTTACGCCCTGAGGCCTGATGGGGATCTAATTTTGATCTCTTCCTTTTTCAGGTGGCTGGTCTTTCGGAACCAAGAAGTTCAAGGAGATGTCTGCTAACCGGTACAACCGACGTACGTTCGTGTACAGCGTGGCTCCGTACCTGCGAGACCACAACTTCGACGGCCTCGACCTTGACTGGGAGTACCCCAAGGGTTCCACCGACAAGGCCAACTTCGCCGAACTCGTCAAAGGTGAGATGTCACTCGGGACGCCATTTTGTTTTGTTCATCAGGGTCACGGTCATCGCCATATGGAGATTATTTTTGCATAGTTCTGCCAGATTGAGTTAAACATTTCCCTTTCCAGAAAATATATGATATGGCTGATGAACCTTTCTGTACCAGCTAGTGTAATAACGTGACACCGACAGCTTACAACTAGATGTGAATGTCATGAATATGTCATGAATACTTTCGATTTTGATATACTTTGATACGCCCAAATTAGTTAATTGTTGGGACGCATTCTATTTCAATATGAAAATGAAGCATGATACGAAAAACTCCAAGTTACTGTATCATCGCTAGAAAACGCAAAATTATTTTACATTACAATGCGAAACTTCCATTCGTGCCGAAAGTATATTGAGCAATAGTTCGAACCACACGCAGGCGAGTGTTTTCCTTGACACTTCAAAGGTCCATTGTCTCGGGTCTCTGAATAGAATCACGAGCAGGCAAATTGCCACCGCATGCTACTGGTGACGTTCCCCTGGACTGGTCTTCTCGAACGCGTGCATTTTTGCGTGGCAGCTTCTATAGTATGCACAATATGTATACTTAAGGAAGTCTGTGTCTAGCACGTTTGGATGCAATAGACTTGCATCGTATATAGAGTTTTACAGAGTTTACATGGTATTTTGTTACACGTTTGCTCTTACTTTCCCATTTCTATAAGAGACCAAGTGATTTCCCCAAGTTTATGAAGCTTGTCTCATTTAATGTATTTATTGACCTAAATAGGCGGCGTGTTCTTAAACTCCAATGCTTCATTATTGCAGCTAAGCACGGTGCTAACTTACAGTTTAGCTTGACATATTATTCATCTTAAACCACAATTGCTGCATTCTTGAAACTCTCCAGATATGTCCATTTGCATTATCTCCAGCGTACCGGCCTGACCTCCTGGTCTGCGCCCCCGCTCCGGTTGCAGGCCATGTCCACCATTGTTCTGTGCACCACCAGAATGCCGTGCACGAATCACGAATCGTCTCTGGAATTTTACGCCCCGCTGGTTTCGCGTGCCTGCCATTCGCGGGGGGGGGGGGGGGGGTAGCAGCGCCGGGAGCCGACGCCCTATTTCGAAATTGGAAAGGCCTGTTTTGGAGAGATTGAAGGGAACTGTAATCTTCAGTGATAGTTGTTTATAAAGTAGCATGTCACGAATGTGCTTGCGCGGTGTGTTTTGAGCATTTAATAGTTAATACCCATTCTTCATTGATTTACCTACCTGATAAAATTATCCTAGAGCATCCCATATGGTCTTATATCTCTGACCCCTAAATATTCTTGATATTTCTTTGAAGAGTAGTCGCTCTGCTTTCCCATGACGCCAACCATTGTTCGTAGCAGACATGTGAATCTCCATCACGCTTCTCCAGGGAACACGCCCCTGACTCCTGACTCACGCTACTCCAGGGAACACACCCTTGACTCCTGACTCACGCTACTCCAGGGAACACGCCCCTGACTCCTGACTCACGCTACTCCAGGGAACACGCCCCTGACTCCTGACTCACGCTACTCCAGGGAACACACCCCTGACTCCTGACTCACGCTACTCCAGAGAACACACCCCTGACTCCTGACTCACGCTACTCCAGGGAACACACCCCTGGCTCCTGACTCACGCTACTCCAGGAAACACGCCCCTGACTCCTGACTCACGCTACTCCAGGGAACACGCCCCTGACTCCTGACTCACGCTACTCCAGGGAACACACCCCTGAATCCTGACTCACGATACTCCAGGGAACACACCCCTGACTCCTGACTCACGCTACTCCAGAGAACACACCCCTGACTCCTGACTCACGCTACTCCAGGGAACATACCCTGACTCCTGACTCACGCTACTCCAGGGAACACACCCCTGACTCCTGACTCACGCTACTCCAGGGAACACGCCCCTGACTCCTGACTCACGCTACTCTGAAGGGAACACGCCCATGACTCCTGACTCACGCTTCTCCAGGGAACACGACCCTGACTCCTGACTGTCCACTATAGATTCGAACGTGACCACATTTGCTTTCCATTTATTTCTGTTCCATCAGTTCTTAGTTCCATTCCATACCGTTGCATCAATACTCATTAAAAATGTGTTCCCATTTAATTCCGTTATGTTACATATAGAGGCAGAGATCTGAACAACTTGTACCGTTTCATTCCGTCCCATAGCCACGTGTTCCGTAAACGTGTTCCGTTCGATACTACATGCGTTCGATACTCGTATGTTCACTCCGTATTAGGATTCCGTATAATGTTTCATCCAATTCTGATTGATAATGTCCCCTGACTCGTCCTAACTGTCTCCAACTCCCGACTCTCCCGTGACTCATCTCCTCACCTTCAACTGACTCCTTATAACTCTGACTAGGTCGTCAGACCTGGCCGAGGCGTTTGCCCAGGAGGCGAAGGAGAGCGGCAGAGAGCGCCTCCTGCTGACCGCTGCCCTCTGACTCTCTCCCCTGACTCTCTCCCTCTGACTCTATCTCTCTCTGACTCTGACTCTGACTCTGACTCTGACTCCGTCGTCAGACCTGGCCGAGGCGTTTGCCCAGGAGGCGAAGGAGAGCCGCAAAGAGCGTCTCCTGCTGACCGCTGCCCTCTGACTCTCTCCCCTGACTCTCTCCCTCTGACTTTCTTTCTCTCTCTCTGACTCTGACTCTGACTCTGACTCCGTCGTCAGACCTGGCCGAGGCGTTTGCCCAGGAGGCGAAGGAGAGCCGCAAAGAGCGTCTCCTGCTGACCGCTGCCGTCCCCGTCGGTCCCGACACCATCCGTGGAGGCTACGATGTGCCCACGCTGGCCAGGTTAGTCGAATGTCTACAAGTCGAATGTCGAATGTGCTAGGTTGGCACGGACAGGCACACACAACTAGCCGGCGCCTTGCAAATGCTTTTAAGTAATGCTAGTCTCATATGTACAATTCACTCATTTGTTATATCTCAACTACATCTCAACATCTCAAATACATCTTAATAATTGAAAATGTTAGTATCCTTATTGCACTGCCAGCGCCAGCGCCAGCAGAGGCGACAGTCTCCTGTCTCCTGTCTCCTGTCTCCTGTCTCCTGTCTCCTGTCTCCTGTCTCCTGTCTCCTGTCTCCTGTCTCCTGTCTCCTGTCTCCTGTCTCCTGTCTCCTGTCTCCTGTCTCCTGTCTCCTGTCTCCTGTCTCCTGTCTCCTGTCTCCTGTCTCCGGTCTCCTGTCTCCTGTCTCCTGTCTCCTGTCTCCTGTCTCCTGTCTCCTGTCTCCTGTCTCCTGTCTCCTGTCTCCTGTCTCCTGTCTCCGGTCTCCTGTCTCCTGTCTCCTGTCTCCTGTCTCCTGTCTCCTGTCTCCTGTCTCCTGTCTCCTGTCTCCTGTCTCCTGTCTCCTGTCTCCTGTCTCCTGTCTCCTGTCTCCTGTCCCCTGTCTCTTGTCTCTTGTCTCTTGTCTCCTGTCTCCTGTCTCCTGTCCAGTGGCGACGGTCGCCTGTCGACACTGGCTTTCAGCAGTGTAACATGTTGATACATCAAACAGATCGCTTGTTTAATCCGCACAAGTGGTCAAGTTGTGACGCTACGAAAGACAAGCACTGGGACTATTACATTGCCTCTTCGACCAGACTTCTATCAACCAACCTTTTGTCAACTTAGGCATGACATCACTGACGAGTGAACCTTGTTTCCATTCACAGGTACCTTGACATGTTCAACATCATGGCATACGATTTCCACGGAAAGTTAGGCAACTTAGGCAGCATCACTGACGAGTGAACCTTGTTTCCATTCACAGGTACCTTGACATCTTCAACATCATGGCATACGATTTCCACGGAAAGTGGGAGAATCAGGCGGGCCACAACGCGCCCCTGAACGCCCCCTCGAAAGACTCTACGTACCGCAAACAGCTGTCCGTCACCAACGCCATCAACATGTGGATCAAGCTCGGAGCGCCCAAACACAAGATCGTCTTGGGGTGAGTTGCGGCAGGGTCTTCTGAGCTGCTGAGTTGCTGCGGTGCCTTCAGAGCTGCTCGCAGGTTGTGATTGATAATAGCTCTGATACGTGAAGCAAGCGCGGCAATTTTGATTCACAATTATTATAGGATATCGATGCACAATTAAACAATGACAAGGTTGTCGTAGGATAGTTATGGTAGAAGGTGCAAAGCCATTTGTTTGTTTCATCAAGCTATCGTGGTATTTTAATTCGCATCAGAAATGTTTTGAAGCCGGGGCTAAGCTAATGATTTATTTGTCAGATATTAGCCGTGAGGCATAGTATGTATCCACTTCAGCGTTCTGCTTATTTGCACGTAAGTACAAGCTTAACTTGACAATCGTCTAAACAAATTTCCTCCAATACTCCGACTAATTCCAAGTTATTTCCTTACATCTTTTCTCCTTACCTGCTACCCTTTCCTACTCCGCCTCCGGATGTCAATATACATATATCCCTGTTTGCCAGCTCCATAATCCTTCAATTCTGCATTACACACAATCCTGCAGACCTACACGTACAGACAAGCTTTGCTTAGCCCCGGAAGTAACAGAGATGCCTGCTGTCGTGCTGTCATTTGATGCCTGCTGTCGTGCTGATGCCTGCTGCCGTGCTGTCATTTGATGCGTGCTGGCGTGCTGATGCGTGCTGTCATTTGATGCGTGCTGTCATTTGATGCGTGCTGTCATTTGATGCGTGCTGCCGTGCTGATGCGTGCTGTCATTTGATGCGTGCTGTCGTGCTGATGCGTGCTGTCGTGCTGATGCGTGCTGTCGTGCTGATGCGTGTTGTCGTGCTGATGCCTGCTGTCGTGCTGATGCGTGCTGTCGTGCTGATGCGTGCTGTCATTTGATGCGTGCTGTCGTGCTGATGCCTGCTGTCGTGCTGATGCGTGCTGGCGTGCTGATGCGTGCTGTCGTGCTGATGCCTGCTGTCGTGCTGATGCGTGCTGTCATTTGATGCGTGCTGTCATTTGATGCGTGCTGTCATTTGATGCCTGCTGTCGTGCTGATGCGTGCTGTCATTTGATGCGTGCTGTCGTGCTGATGCGTGCTGTCGTGCTGATGCGTGCTGTCGTGCTGATGCCTGCTGTCGTGCTGATGCCTGGTGTCGTGCTGATGCCTGCTGTCGTGCTGATGCGTGCTGTCGTGCTGATGCCTGCTGTCGTGCTGATGCCTGCTGTCGTGCTGATGCGTGCTGTCGTGCTGATGCGTGCTGTCGTGCTGATGCGTGCTGTCGTGCTGATGCCTGTTGTCGTGCTGATGCGTGCTGTCATTTGATGCGTGCTGTCATTTGATGCGTGCTGTCATTTGATGCCTGCTGTCATGCTGATGCGTGCTGTCGTGCTGATGCGTGCTGTCGTGCTGATGCGTGCTGTCGTGCTGATGCCTGCTGTCGTGCTGATGCGTGCTGTCGTGCTGATGCCTGCTGTCGTGCTGATGCGTGCTGTCGTGCTGATGCGTGCTGTCATTTGATGCGTGCTGTCGTGCTGATACGTGCTGTCGTGCTGATGCCTGCTGTCGTGCTGATGCGTGCTGTCGTGCTGATGCGTGCTGTCGTGCTGATGCCTGCTGTCGTGCTGATGCCTGCTGTCGTGCTGATGCGTGCTGTCGTGCTGATGCGTGCTGTCATTTGATGCGTGCTGTCGTGCTGATGCGTGCTGTCGTGCTGATGCCTGCTGTCGTGCTGATGCGTGCTGTCGTGCTGATGCGTGCTGTCATTTGATGCGTGCTGTCGTGCTGATGCGTGCTGTCGTGCTGATGCCTGCTGTCATTTCAGAATGCCGACGTACGGCCGCAGCTTCACGCTCGCGAACCGGCAGAACACCGCGGTTAACGCTCCGACAAACGGCGGGGGAACCGCCGGCAAGTACACCAAGGAGGGTGGCTTCCTCGCCTACTTCGAGGTAAGCAACGCCTACTGACTGCTGACGCAGGTCAGCGGATGCCAATCAAAGCTGGCTCGCCGGAGAAGGCTGATGGGTTAAGGAGATTAGATATATCAGAATAACAAGAGATTATATATCTAGGAATGATTGAAATGATGAAATAATGCTATTTTATAACGCAACATCGGTTCCTCTAGTGTGCTGTTTCGCCACGTTTAAAAAGTCAAGCCTAAGCTGATATTCTCTGCACTAAAAAACAGCAAGAATGAACGTGGAAAAGTAGGAGTAACACTAGAAACAGCACTAGAGACGTAAAAGTAGACGTTAGAAAAGGCATGACTTGTCTGATAGATGTCCTGCGTATTCCACAGCTGTGTGAGATGATGTACGCAGGAGCTGATAAAGAGGTACATCCTCTGACAGGAGTCATGTGTATCCTACAGCTGTGTGAGATGATGTACGCAGGAGCTGCTAAAGCGATACATCCTCTGACAGGAGTCATGTGTATCCCACAGCTGTGTGAGATGATGTACGCAGGAGCTGATAAAGAGGTACATCCTCTGACAGGAGTCATGCGTATCCACAGCTGTGTGAGATGATGTACGCAGGAGCTGATAAAGAGGTACATCCTCTGACAGGAGTCATGCGTATCCACAGCTGTGTGAGATGATGTACGCAGGAGCTGATAAAGAGGTACATCCTCTGACAGGAGTCATGTGTTCCCACAGCTGTGTGAGATGATGAACGCTGGAGCTGATAAAGAGGTACATCCTCTGACAGGAGTCATGTGTTCCCACAGCTGTGTGAGATGATGTACGCAGGAGCGCAGTACATCTGGGACGACGAGATGTCGGTACCGTACCTGGTCCAGGGAGACCAGTGGGTCGGCTTCGACGACGAACGCTCCACCCGCATCAAGATGGACTTTGTCAAGGATATGGGGCTGGCCGGAGCCATGGTCTGGTCCACAGACATGGATGACTTCACTGCCACGGCCTGTCGCGGAGCCAAGTTCCCGCTCATCACTGCCATGAGGTGAGCCAAGGACTCGCTCATCACTGCCATGAGGTGAGCCAAGGACCCCCTCATCACTGACATGAGGTGAGCCAAGGACCCTCTCATCACTGCCATGAGGTGAGCCAAGGACCCTCTCATCACTGCCATGAGGTGAGCCAAGGACCTCCTCATCACCGCCATGAGGTGAGCCAAGGACCCTCTCATCACTGCCATGAGGTGAGCCAAGGACTCGCTCATCACTGCCATGAGGTGAGCCAAGGACTCGCTCATCACTGCCATGAGGTGAGCCAAGGACCCGCTCATCACTGCCATGAGGTGAGCCAAGTTCCCGCTCATCACTGCCATGGGGTGAGCCAAGGACCCTCTCATCACTGCCATGAGGTGAGCCAAGGACCCTCTCATCACTGCCATGAGGTGAGCCAAGGACCCCCTCATCACTGCCATGAGGTGAGCCAAGGACCATCTCATCACTGCCAGCAAGTAAGATAGACCTTATATTTGAAACTCTTCTTACGCTAAACGCTTATGGATTCAGACTAGAATTTTACCATAAAAACAAAATGTTCGGATGAAAAGCATGTTTCTTTGGTAACATCGGTACGGTGATTGGAATTAACGATGGAAAGGAAACGACCAATTCGAAGAATTAGGTAAAACTATTTTACAACTTTCATGGAATGATCCATTCAATAATCGCAAGTTTCGAAAGTAATCAAAGAAATAAAGGCAATATTGACAATATATATTATCTGTCTTAAGGGAGGAGCTGCTGGGAATTCCCCGTGACGACAAGAAGAAGGACATCGACTGGGCCAAGATCGCACCGTCTCGTCCGGCTCCGGCGGCCATTGGGCCCGCCATCACCAAGCTCACCACCGCTGACATTCTGGCGCTGCTCAAGGCTCAGGGTGAGGAAAACAAACTATCTACAATTCAGGCTGATGCTGCTGAGATAGATATACGGCAACTTTACTTTTATATTTTATGATATGTGTAATTATGATTGTGTTATATCATGCATTCCAATTTGCTAAAAGGGCCGTTTCACTGATGTTTATTGGCGACTTAAATGCGAATGCCAAGTTTTACTTAGCTTTTACATGGCATGTGTTTTTGTCTTACTATGTGCCTTTTTATATTATATGACGCAATTGAATAAATACACGGCATGTGCATTACGCGCCACCATGATCAGTGTCTCCAGCCGTCGCCCTGAGGTGGTTTGCTGGGTTTGACAGCCATCGCGGGGTGTTACGTCCTTCCACTCTACCGCTACCACTGCCACCTCTGCAACTCTGACTGACACTGTACCCCTGTCTGTGTGTTGCCAGGTATCATTCCTGACGCCAAAACGATCCAGAAGCTGAGTCAAGTGCAGCTGTCATCATCGGGCAGCACCGCCGGCACCAGCGGCAACGCCATCATTGCCCAGTACAACGACAACCGTGAGTCCCAAGCCCAGCGCCGCTGACGCTGAGAGGATACCTGGCTCTTTGAGGAGGAGGGAAGTAGTCATAACTGAGTTGTGACTCCTTCCCTGGGTCATCAGAGGTGACTCCATCCCTTACTGAGCGCTCGCTGAGTATCTGTCCGTGTCTGGCAGTGTCTGTGTCCTGTCTGTGTCTCTTATGTCACTTCACGGCGTCTTTGTCCTGTGCCTGCAGTTTCGTCTGGTGGTGTCTGTTTCCCCATGGTCTCGCATCTGACAGTGTTTATGTTCTGACCGTGTCGCTGGCGTGACTTCACGGCGTCTTTGTCCTGTGCCTGCAGTTTCGTCTGGTGGAGTCTGTTTCCCCAGTCCCGCTGCTGACAGTGTCTGTATGCTGCTCCCCAGTCTCGCTGCTGACAGTGTCTGTATGCTGTTTCCCCAGTGTCGGCTCCGAAGGTGTTCTGCTTTGTGTGACAGTGTCTGTATGCTGCTCCCCAGTCTCGCTGCTGACAGTGTCTGTATGCTGTTTCCCCAGTGTCGGCTCCGAAGGTGTTCTGCTTTGTGTGACAGTGTCTGTATGCTGCTCCCCAGTCCCGCTGCTGACAGTGTCTGTATGCTGTTCCCCCAGTCCCGCTGCTGACAGTGTCTGTATGCTGCTCCCCAGTCTCGCTGCTGACAGTGTCTGTATGCTGCTCCCCCAGTCCCGCTGCTGACAGTGTCTGTATGCTGCTCCCCAGTGTCGGCTCCGAAGGTGTTCTACTTTGTGTGACAGTGTCTGTATGCTGCTCCCCAGTCCCGCTGCTGACAGTGTCTGTATGCTGCTCCCCAGTCCCGCTGCTGACAGTGTCTGTATGCTGCTCCCCAGTGTCGGCTCCGAAGGTGTTCTACTTTGTGTGACAGTGTCTGTATGCTGCTCCCCCAGTCCCGCTGCTGACAGTGTCTGTATGCTGTTTCCCCAGTGTCGGCTCCGAAGGTGTTCTGCTTTGTGTGACAGTGTCTGTATGCTGCTCCCCAGTCCCGCTGCTGACAGTGTCTGTATGCTGCTCCCCAGTCCCGCTGCTGACAGTGTCTGTATGCTGTTTCCCCAGTGTCGGCTCCGAAGGTGTTCTGCTTTGTGTGACAGTGTCTGTATGCTGCTCCCCAGTCCCGCTGCTGACAGTGTCTGTATGCTGCTCCCAGTGTCGGCTCCGAAGGTGTTCTACTTTGTGTGACAGTGTCTGTATGCTGTTTCCCCAGTGTCGGCTCCGAAGGTGTTCTGCTTTGTGTGACAGTGTCTGTATGCTGCTCCCCAGTCCCGCTGCTGACAGTGTCTGTATGCTGCTCCCCAGTGTCGGCTCCGAAGGTGTTCTACTTTGTGTGACAGTGTCTGTATGCTGCTCCCCAGTGTCGGCTCCGAAGGTGTTCTGCTTTGTGTGACAGTGTCTGTATGCTGTTTCCCCAGTCCCGCTGCTGACAGTGTCTGTATGCTGCTCCCCAGTCCCACTGCTGACAGTGTCTGTATGCTGTTTCCCCAGTGTCGGCTCCGAAGGTGTTCTACTTTGTGTGACAGTGTCTGTATGCTGCTCCCCAGTCCCGCTGCTGACAGTGTCTGTATGCTGTTTCCCAGTCCCGCTGCTGACAGTGTCTGTATGCTGTTTCCCCAGTGTCGGCTCCGAAGGTGTTCTACTTTGTGTGACAGTGTCTGTATGCTGCTCCCCCAGTGTCGGCTCCGAAGGTGTTCTGCTTTGTGTGACAGTGTCTGTATGCTGTTTCCCCAGTGTCGGCTCCGAAGGTGTTCTACTTTGTGTGACAGTGTCTGTATGCTGTTTCCCCAGTCCCGCTGCTGACAGTGTCTGTATGCTGTTTCCCCAGTGTCGGCTCCGAAGGTGTTCTGCTTTGTGTGACAGTGTCTGTATGCTGCTCCCCAGTCCCGCTGCTGACAGTGTCTGTATGCTGCTCCCCAGTGTCGGCTCCGAAGGTGTTCTACTTTGTGTGACAGTGTCTGTATGCTGTTTCCCCAGTGTCGGCTCCGAAGGTGTTCTGCTTTGTGTGACAGTGTCTGTATGCTGCTCCCCAGTCCCGCTGCTGACAGTGTCTGTATGCTGCTCCCCAGTGTCGGCTCCGAAGGTGTTCTACTTTGTGTGACAGTGTCTGTATGCTGCTCCCCAGTGTCGGCTCCGAAGGTGTTCTGCTTTGTGTGACAGTGTCTGTATGCTGTTTCCCCAGTCCCGCTGCTGACAGTGTCTGTATGCTGCTCCCCAGTCCCACTGCTGACAGTGTCTGTATGCTGTTTCCCCAGTGTCGGCTCCGAAGGTGTTCTACTTTGTGTGACAGTGTCTGTATGCTGCTCCCCAGTCCCGCTGCTGACAGTGTCTGTATGCTGTTCCCCCAGTCCCGCTGCTGACAGTGTCTGTATGCTGCTCCCCAGTCTCGCTGCTGACAGTGTCTGTATGCTGCTCCCCCAGTCCCGCTGCTGACAGTGTCTGTATGCTGCTCCCCAGTCCCGCTGCTGACAGTGTCTGTATGCTGCTCCCCAGTGTCGGCTCCGAAGGTGTTCTACTTTGTGTGACAGTGTCTGTATGCTGCTCCCCAGTCCCGCTGCTGACAGTGTCTGTATGCTGCTCCCCAGTCCCGCTGCTGACAGTGTCTGTATGCTGCTCCCCAGTGTCGGCTCCGAAGGTGTTCTACTTTGTGTGACAGTGTCTGTATGCTGCTCCCCCAGTCCCGCTGCTGACAGTGTCTGTACGCTGTTTCCCCAGTGTCGGCTCCGAAGGTGTTCTGCTTTGTGTGACAGTGTCTGTATGCTGCTCCCCAGTCCCGCTGCTGACAGTGTCTGTATGCTGCTCCCCAGTCCCGCTGCTGACAGTGTCTGTATGCTGTTTCCCCAGTGTCGGCTCCGAAGGTGTTCTGCTTTGTGTGACAGTGTCTGTATGCTGCTCCCCAGTCCCGCTGCTGACAGTGTCTGTATGCTGCTCCCCAGTGTCGGCTCCGAAGGTGTTCTACTTTGTGTGACAGTGTCTGTATGCTGTTTCCCCAGTGTCGGCTCCGAAGGTGTTCTGCTTTGTGTGACAGTGTCTGTATGCTGCTCCCCAGTCCCGCTGCTGACAGTGTCTGTATGCTGCTCCCCAGTGTCGGCTCCGAAGGTGTTCTACTTTGTGTGACAGTGTCTGTATGCTGCTCCCCAGTGTCGGCTCCGAAGGTGTTCTGCTTTGTGTGACAGTGTCTGTATGCTGTTTCCCCAGTCCCGCTGCTGACAGTGTCTGTATGCTGCTCCCCAGTCCCACTGCTGACAGTGTCTGTATGCTGTTTCCCCAGTGTCGGCTCCGAAGGTGTTCTACTTTGTGTGACAGTGTCTGTATGCTGCTCCCCAGTCCCGCTGCTGACAGTGTCTGTATGCTGTTTCCCAGTCCCGCTGCTGACAGTGTCTGTATGCTGTTTCCCCAGTGTCGGCTCCGAAGGTGTTCTACTTTGTGTGACAGTGTCTGTATGCTGCTCCCCCAGTGTCGGCTCCGAAGGTGTTCTGCTTTGTGTGACAGTGTCTGTATGCTGCTCCCCAGTGTCGGCTCCGAAGGTGTTCTACTTTGTGTGACAGTGTCTGTATGCTGCTCCCCAGTCCCGCTGCTGACAGTGTCTGTATGCTGCTCCCCAGTCCCGCTGCTGACAGTGTCTGTATGCTGCTCCCCAGTCGCGCTGCTGACAGTGTCTGTATGCTGCTCCCCAGTGTCGGCTCCGAAGGTGTTCTACTTTGTGTGACAGTGTCTGTATGCTGCTCCCCAGTCCCGCTGCTGACAGTGTCTGTATGCTGTTCCCCAGTGTCGGCTCCGAAGGTGTTCTACTTTGAGTGGCAGTGTCTGTATGCTGCTCCCCCAGTCCCGCTGCTGACAGTGTCTGTATGCTGTTTCCCCAGTGTCGGCTCCGAAGGTGTTCTACTTTGTGTGACAGTGTCTGTATGCTGCTCCCCAGTCCCGCTGCTGACAGTGTCTGTATGCTGCTCCCCCAGTCCCGCTGCTGACAGTGTCTGTATGCTGTTTCCCCAGTGTCGGCTCCGAAGGTGTTCTACTTTGTGTGACAGTGTCTGTATGCTGCTCCCCCAGTCCCGCTGCTGACAGTGTCTGTATGCTGTTTTCCAGTCCCGCTGCTGACAGTGTCTGTATGCTGTTTCCCAGTGTCGGCTCCGAAGGTGTTCTACTTTGTGTGACAGTGTCTGTATGCTGCTCCCCAGTCCCGCTGCTGACAGTGTCTGTATGCTGCTCCCCAGTCTCGCTGCTGACAGTGTCTGTATGCTGCTCCCCCAGTCCCGCTGCTGACAGTGTCTGTATGCTGCTCCCCAGTCCCGCTGCTGACAGTGTCTGTATGCTGTTTCCTCAGTGTCGGCTCCGAAGGTGTTCTGCTTTGTGTCGAGCTGGGCGCGGGACCGGCCGGGACGGGGCCGCTTCACCCCGGCCGACCTGGACCCTACGCTGTGCACTCACGTCGTCTGGGCGTTCGCCAAGATCATTAACGGCGGTGTGGAGCTGCCCTCGCCGGATCAGGACCAGAAGGATGAGGACAGCGACTACCAGCAGCTCCTGCGGCTCAGAGAAGCCAACCCTAAGCTCAAGGTGACCAACAACTCCGAGGCTGCACATGCCGCCAATTAAATATATTATTAAAAATATAATCGATTTACTGTTTGATAAAATAGCGTTGCCGTTTACATAAGCCGCTGTTATTTGAGGAAATGACATTCTTGTAGCTTGCATACTACTATGCTAAAAGAGGCATACTTGAGTGATGTTTGCGAATGAATTGCGTATGTCCAGTACACTTTTATCTCCGCATGACATGTATTAAGTTTAACTTTGTAATCTCCTCAGCTTCATAATGTCGATGGCAATGTGGCATAAATGCAAAATGCGTACGTGGATGACATGGTAGACGTTCCTGACGTAGTTGACGTGGCTGACTTTACTGACGTGGTTGACGTTGCTGAAGTAACTGATGACGTTACCCTGCCGTTCTGCAGCTGCTGGTGGCGCTTGGAGGCTGGTCCGCCGGACCCGAGCCCTTCCAGGACATCACCGCCAGCGACTACAAGATGAACAACTTCGTCTACGACACGGTCGACTTCATCAGGAAGAACCAGCTGGACGGCATCGACATCGACTGGGAGTACCCCAGGTAGGTGATGTTCACGGCCATCTGAGTCGCACTCTGTGTGGTTCACACTTACAACTCTGAATCTGGGCCAGACTCACTGTCAATGTTGTCGTTGTTTTGGATTGTCTGATTGTGACGAATACATGACAGTCCACATCACAACTGTTGCAGAAATTCAAGTGGATTGCTTGCTTGCTTCGATCAATTTTCAAATCGTGTTTCTGAGTAATAAAGTGCTGGAAAATAATACATGTGCATTGTTCAATGAATTCCGAATGGCATGCATAGGTACGTTCGGATGTTCCAAGTGGTTTGACCACAACTAAGCCAAACATCAATATAGGAATGTACAAAGTACGAGTTGCCTTTGTGCTCTGCCAACAACTGTTACCTCAGCATCAGCTCCACACGATCTGGCCCGGCACAGAAGCCGATCTGTCGACACAGGCAACTGACCACTGCCGTCTGTATGTATGTCTGTCTGACCACTGTCGTCTGTATGTCTGTCTGTCTGACCACTGTCGTCTGCATGTCTGTCTGTCTGTCCACTGACGTCAGCATGTCTGTCTGTCTGTCCGCCCATAGTGGCTCGGCTGACCGTGCCGCCTACAGCAAGCTGATCCGCGAGTTCAAACTGGCCTTCGAGGGCGAGGCCGCCTCCAGCAAGAAGCCGCGTCTTATGCTGACCGCTGCCCTGCCGGCCAGCGCCGACGCCATTTACTCTGGGTAAGCCGCGTCTTATGCTGCTCTGCAACTAGGCAAACCAGCTAGGCCAAGCGATACTCTATCAAGTGTACTTTCATATCCAGCACGTTCACAAAAATAACTCGCGTCACTTTAGACATTGTATAACTTGATGTGACTGTAATAAGATAAATTTGTATTATCGTTGATGCTACTTACCTACAAAATTATACGTATACTTAAGAATTTCGCATGTAATGCATGTATACGGATACTTTAATACACTGGCACATTGCATTGTGTGCAGCGCGCGTACTTCTATCCTCTACATTGTTTCCCTTCTACTGTAGGTGCATATCCCAAAATGGATATCATTGTTTGGGTACCCAGCCAGCATTTGCTGCTCGTGCACACCTGACCGAAGCCTCTGGCCTCACAGATACGACGTGCCGGAGATCTCCAAACACCTGGACTTCATGAACATCATGACCTACGACTTCCACGGCACGTGGGACAACGTGGTGGGCCACAATGCGCCCCTCTACCCGCTGGAGACCGCTTCCCGAGAGGATAAGAAAATGAGCGTGGTAAGCACTCAGTGGAGATGACTCGAGGCTAGGGGAAACATCGATTCATTCGGTGGAAATGACTCGAGGCTAGGGGAAACATCGATTCATTCGGTGGCGATGATCCGGGGCTAGGGGAAACATCGATTCATGCGGTGGCGATGACTCGAGGCTAGGGGAAACATCGATGCATTCGGGTGGGTTCTGTTGAGAGCCAATCATGGGGTTATGAAGTCACCGTTGGCTTTGAGCCTCGTGGGGATAAACAAACATGGTCGTATTAATTTGCTCCGTGGACGTTTCCAAAGTTTATCTCTTAATTACACATTGCTGCAAATCAATTTTCCCATACAGATTACAAGTAGTTTTCCTTGTAGGTTAAACGCAACAACGAAGGTATAGAACAAGTGTTGCCTCTGTTGATGTACTCGTTAGTGACGCACTCCAACATCACTGTCAGCTTGTTGATGTACTGGTTGGTGACCTACTCCGACATCACCGTCAGTCTACGATAACCCGATCACCGCATGGCACCACGTTCTACGGCGTGCCCCTGCTCTGTATGTCCCCACGTGACGTCACCTCACACCTCCCCACGTGACGTCACCTCACACCGCGTCTGTGAGTCAGGACTTGGCGACGCGGGAGCCAGTCATAGAGGACCTGCCTGTCCTGTCGGCCTGCCTGTCCCTGTCCAACACTGTCCCTGTCTGCATGACCTCTGTCTGACCTTGCTGCGGTCTGCAGCAGGACTACTCCTGCCCCCTTCTGACCCTGCCTCCTGTCTGTGCGTCAGGACTACGCCGCGCGGGAGTGGGTGAAGGAGGGCGCCCTGCCGGAGAAGATGCTGATCGGCATGCCGACCTACGGACGCACCTTCTCTCTGAAGGACCCGGCAGAGTACGACATCGGATCGGCCGTCAATGGCGGCGGCAAGCCGGCCCGCTTCACCCGGGAGGAGGGATTCGCCAGCTACTATGAGGTGAGGGCGATGAAAGACTCAGGGGTTGGTCAGCAGACTGAAAGAAAAAGAAAGCGACGGTGCTGGGAGGCTCAGGCGCTGTTCAGAATAATGAGAGACTAGAAGGTGACGGCGTTGAGAGCCTCAGGTGCTTGTCAGTCTGGCAGGGGCCGGTTGAAAGGCAGGAGTATGGTCGGGCAACTTCAGGTGCTCGTCAGTCTGGCTGGGGCCGGTTGAAAGGCAGGAGTATGATCGGGCAGCTGTCGTATGGAGTACTGCGGGATCATAGTCTGTAGTCATGAAAGTTCCGTTGAAGTGTGCATTATTTACCGAAGTTCCTATTGTTCCCAACACGTGGCATCCTTTGTAGGAGCCATGAACTGAGCTAATCATCCGCAAAGTAAAGGGGAGTAGCAGCTGCTGAGTCTAGCTTAACACTCACCTGCCCTTAATTGCATCGTCCGATTAAAGTCTCCGACCAGAGCTTACGATCAGACCTGACCCGACCTGACCCGACCTGACCCGACCTGACCCGACCTGACCCGACCTGACCCGACCTGACCCGACCTGACCCGACCTGACCCGACCTGCCCTGGCTTGACCTGACCTAACCTGACCCGGCTTGACCCGACCTGACCCGACCTGACCCGACCTGACCTGACCTGCCTTCCTCCAGGTGTGCGACGTTCTGGAGCGGGAGAACACCACCCTGATCTGGGACAACGAGCAGAACGTGCCGTTCGCCTTCAACGGAAACCAGTGGGTCGGCTTCGACGACGAACGCTCCATCACATCCAAGGTAAGCTAATAATGCAGGGCTGTGTCGAGTTCTGCTGTCCCTCACCACAGCCGCTGATGACGTCGGCTCCCTTCTCGTCGGTCTTAAACCTCTCGTCAGAGTTTAACGGTTAGCCTCACCTGAGGAACCTCCCTAACGCTATAAAGCTCGTTGTAGATGGGTGAGTCAAAAAGTAATTGGAAAAGCTATTGGAAAGAAAGGGTGCTGAATGGGATAACACACAATGGAATCTCAATAGGTGGCGTGAGACAGCAAGCAAATACCAGGTATCCACACCACCGAATTTTATCATCAGTTGATATTGCTGTTCTTGCTGACCTGCTGACCTGCTGACCTGCTGACCTGCTGACCTGCTGACCCGGCTGACCCGGCTGACTTGCTGACCTGCTGACCTGCTGACCTGCTGACCTGCTGACCCGGCTGACCCGGCTGACCCGGCTGACCCGGCTGACCTGGCTGACCCGGCTGACCCGGCTGACCCGGCTGACCCGGCTGACCTGCTGACCTGCTGACCTGCTGACCTGCTGACCTGCTGACCTGCTGACCTGCTGACCTGCTGACTTGCTGACTTGCTGACCTGCTGACCTGCTGACCTGCTGACCTGCGGACCTGCTAACCTGCTGACCTGCTGACCTGATGACCTGCTGACCTTCTGACCTGCTGACCTGCTGACCTGCTGACCTGCTGACCGGCAGGTGGAGTGGCTGCGGGACCTGGGTTTCGGTGGTGTGATGGTGTGGGCTGCGGATCTGGATGACTTCCGTGGCTCCTGCGGTACCGGTCCGTTCCCTCTGCTGAACGCCATGCTGGACGCTCTCGATGGCTACCGTGTCGAATACACGTACGACGGCGGCGCCGACTTCACCGCGGCGCAGAAGGTTGATCGTAAGTATGACGTGGGAGAGGGACAGGTGGGAACTGGGCAGTGAAGGTTGATCGTGAGTATGACGTGGGAGAGGGACAGGTGGGAACTGGGCGCAGAAGGTTGATCGTGAGTATGACGTGGGAGAGGGACAGGTGGGAACTGGGCGCATAAGGTTGATCGTGAGTATGACGTGGGAGAGGGACAGGTGGGAACTGGGCAGAGAGGGCTGATCGTGAGTATGACGTTGGAGAGGTACAGGTGGGAACTGGGCAGAGAGGGTTGATCGTGAGTATGACGTGGGAGAGGGACAGGTGGAAACTGGGCAGAGAGGGTTGATCGTGAGTATGACGTGGGAGAGGGACAGGTGGGAACTGGACTGGACAGAGAGGGTTGATCGTGAGTATGACGTGGGAGAGGGACAGGTGGGAACTGGGCAGAGAGGGTTGATCGTGAGTATGACGTGGGAGAGGGACAGGTGGAAACTGGGCAGAGAGGGTTGATCGTGAGTAAGACGTGGGAGAGGGACAGGTGGAAACTGGACAGAGAGGGTTGATCGTGAGTATGACATGGGAGAGGGACAGGTGGGAACTGGGCAGAGAGGGTTGATCATCAGTATGACGTGGGAGAGGGACAGGTAGAAACTGGGCAGAAAGGTCTGGTTGGCGGGGGCTGTGGAGTATGAACCACGCTTTACAGGCCGCACCGTCTATGGTGTAAATGTCTGTGTTTTTAGCATACAGTCGTTTAAACCAAGACCATTCTGGCCAATACAATTAAATTCATTGGCCATTTGAAAGAGAGTGCATTTGGCTGGTAGATTCGATGTAATCGTAGCAAAGCTATTTGTTCTACCGTCACGTGTTCCGGTCCCGGGTATCCATCAACACAGGCGTCACAAAGGTAGCACTGTATTCCGGTTAAGGGACAATACGCTCGGCTCCTTGCTGTACTGCGGCGCGCGCACGACTCCCTCGATCCTGCCGCTGGCATCCGGTCAGGTGGCGCCACATACCATAACACTGCAGTACGGTAAACAGTAAACACCGAATCGTGCGCCAAAGGGCACACGACACAACACTCTCCTCCCCTAGATCTCTCCGATCAAGCGCTTCGGCGGCACAGGCCGCCGACCCGATCGGCGCTGCGGGTTAAACAGACCACCCGCAACGTCGTCTCTCACAAGAGCCTCACTCAGGCTCTCCCCGGCCCCGCCCTCTACGGCGCCCCGGCCGGCTCCACTCACACCCTCTCCGGTCCCGCTCACAGCGGCACCCCAGCCAGCTCCGTTCTCACGCTCACTGGCTACGCCAGCCCCCTCACTGTCTCTAGCCACTCCTCGGTCCGGTCCGCCGGCCGCCGCTGCTCGGTCAGCTCCGCCGACCGCCGCTCCTCGGTCAGCTCCGCTGGCCGCCGCTGCTGGATCTGCTCTGCTGGCCGCCGCTCCTCGGTCAGCTCCGCCTGCGAACGTGTCGGCGGCGCCAGTCCCGCCAGTCGGGCCCGGTCCGGCCGTCCTGGCGGCCGCCGCCTGTTGACCGGTGTTGCCTGGCTCCGCCCGTATCAGCTGGTCAGCGTGGCGGGACCAGAGAGCCTCGCCGACCGCAACCTCGTATGAGACGGGTCCGGTCCGTGCCGCCACAGTCCCTCGCTTCCACTTCTGTGGGCCGCTGTAGCACCGCGCCCACACCGCGTCTCCGATGTGCAGCTCTCTGTCCCGACCTCCTGTAGCCGCTCTCTGCCGCTGCTGCTGTTCCCGCATCCGCCACTCCGGATCAGGCCGCAGCAGGTCCAGCCGCGTCCGGACGTTACGGCCCAGCATCATCTCCGCAGGAGACCGTCCGGTGGCCGTGTGCGGCGCCGCGCGGTAAGCTAACAGGAACTTCTGCAGCCGCCGCGACAGCGAGCCTCCGTCTCGCAGCGCCGCCTTCAGGCCGCCCTTTGCCGTCTGCACGGCCCGTTCCGCTGCCCCGTTGCTACTCGGGTGGTAAGGTGCGACCCTGATGTGCCGCACACCATTACCGCTCAGGAACTCGGAGAACTGTGCAGACGTGAACTGAGGGCCATTATCGGACACCAGCTGCCTCGGCAGTCCGAAACGAGCGAACATAGCTCGTAGCTCTCGGATCGTACTCTCCGAGCCCGTTTCGCCCATCGGGACCACCTCCAGCCACTTAGTATAACTATCGTACACAACCAAGAAGCTGGAGCCCTGAAACGGTCCCGCGTAGTCCACGTGGATCCGCTCCCACGGTCCTCCGGCGGGTTCCCACGGATGCAGTTCGCTGTGTGGCGGCGCGCCTCGCTTGTCCACACAGTCAGCACAGTCGCGCGCCACACCCTCCAGCTCGGCGTCGAGTCCGGGCCACCACACGAACCTTCGTGCCAGGTTCTTCATCTTTGAACTGCCCAAATGTCCTTCGTGCAGCTCGCGCAGCACACGTGCTCGGAGCCGCTGCGGGATGACTGCGCGCCCGCCCCACACGAGACACTCGCCGTCCGTGGACAGTTCGTCCTGGCGCCGCTTGAAAGCCGCCAGCTCTGGCTCGACATTTCCGGGCCAGCCGCACCGCACGAAAGCCATCACCTTGGCCAGCACCGGGTCGCGTCTCGTTGCTGTGACCAGCGCCTCAGCCGTCAGCGCCGGCGCCACACCGTCCAGGTACAGCAGGTAGCTGCCGGTCACCGCCTCCCCGTCGATCGCCTTCTGCTCACTGCTGGAACACGGCACGGCCAGACGCGACAGGCTATCTGCCACGTGCATCTCCTCTGACCTCCGCAGCTCCACTGAGTACGAATACGCCGCCAGCTGCAGTGCGTAACGCTGGAGCCGCGCAGCCGCCAGGCTTGGCAGGTTCCTGTCGGGGCTCAGGATACGGGAGAGAGCGCGATTATCCACCACGAGCGTGAACTGGCGCCCGTAGAGGAATCGGTGAAATCGGCTCACTCCGTACGACACCGCCGCCGCCTCCCGCTCAACCTGCGCGTACTTCCTCTCCGTCGGTGTTAGAGTCCGAGACGCATACATCACTGGCCGCTCCGCTCCGTCCGGCATCAAGTGCACCAGCGCCGCTCCCACTCCGACGCTACTAGCGTCTGTTACCAGCTTCAGCGGTAGAGCTGGGTCGTACCGCTTCAGCACCGGCGGGCTCGTCAGCATGTCCTTCACCTTCTTTACCGCCGCTGAACACTGCCGCGTCCACTCCCAGGGGATGCCCTTCTTCATTAGTGCGTACAGCGGCGCCAGGACCGTGGACAGGTCAGGCAGCAGGCGTCCGAAGTACGTCACCGAGCCAAGCAGTGACCTCAGCTGGCTGACGTCCTGCGGTTCCGGCGACCTCAGCACCGCCGCTGTTCCGCTGTCCGTCGGGCTGATGCCATCAGCTGTCACCTTCCAGCCCAGGAACTCAACTTCTGGCACCATCAGCTTACACTTCTGCGATGCCAGTCGCAGCCCCTGCCGCTCCAGCCTGGTCAGGACCTCATCCAGACGCTGCAGCAGCTCCTGCTCGTCTTGTCCGAACACCAACAGGTCGTCCAGGTAACACCTGCACCCGTCCTGTCCCTCCAGCACCCGGTCCATCGCCTCCTGAAACAGGGCGCCAGAACTGGCGATCCCGAACGGCAACCTCTTCATCAGGAACTCCCCCCGGTGCGTGCTCACCGTGGTCATCGCCTGGGAGTCCTCATCCAGCTCCATCTGCTGGTAGGCGTGTCGCAGGTCCAGCTTGCAAAACAGACTGCCGCGGACCCCTGCGAACACGTCCTCCGGCGACGGCAGTGGGTGGTTTTTGACGATGAGCTGGGGATTAACCGTGAGGTTATAACTCGCGCAGAGCCGCACGTCTCCTGAAGTCTTCGGCACCGGCACCAGCGGTGTGCCCCAGCCGGAGCTCCTCTCAGACGGGTCCACCTTCCTGGCGATTCCCTCGCTGACCCACCGCTCCAGCTCCGCGTCCACCTGCGGCAACAACGCGTACGGCACTGGGCGCGGCGGCAGCCGCCGCGGCGTCGCTCCCGGCTTTAACGTGAGGTGCGCCCGCTGCGCCATCCTCCCCAGTCCCGCAGAGAACACCTCCGTGTGAGCCGCCTTCACTGACTCCAGTGTCAGCTGGCCGCTGGCACTGCCGATCCGGAAGATTGACTGCCAGTCCAGTCGTATCTCCCGCAGCCAGTCACGACCCAGGAGAGGGCGGTGCCCGGGCTGGTCGCTCACCACTACGCCGAGCTGTCTCTGCCGACCGCCGTAGATCACTGTCACCGTCGCCTCTCCCCGGACAGGCACCGCCTGCCCCGTGAACGAGGTTAGTTTCCTTGTCGACGCCCTCAGCTGCAGCCCGGGGAGGCTACCAGCTGGCACGATCGTCACTGGAGATCCGGTGTCGACCAGCATCTCCACCGGCCTGCCGCCTATCGTCACCGTGACGAGAGGCAGCCGGTCACGCTGGCTGGGCAGAGGCGGCGACACCTCCAATACCAGGTCTTCATCTACCGAAGCCACCTGGCTGCGCAGCGGGCAGTCCCGCTTTAGATGTCCCGCCGCACCACACTTGAAGCAGCGCCTGGGCCTGGCCGGCCCGCTCCTGCTGCTCCTCTCCTGTGGCTCCCTGCCGCCAGGTCCGCGTCCGTAGGCCGGCCCGCCGCGTCCGCCGCTGGCCGCCGGGCCAGTCGGACCGGGGCCGTCACGCGCACGAGGCACGGCTCCCGCCGCTGTGCAGTCCCGCTGCCAGTGGCCTGTTGCCCCGCACCGGAAACAGGGCCCGCGTCGCGGCTGAGGCGTCCTCACCGCGTTAACGGCGGTGCCTTCGCCTTGAACTGCCGGTGCCTCCGCCACGCGCGCGCTAGCCAGCTGGGCGCCGAGCTGCCGCATATCACGGTATGCTCTAGCCGTCTCGCGGACCTTGGTGAGGGTCAGGCCGTCACCCTTCGATGCCGCCAGCTGCACCAGCTTCTCTTGCAGCCCAGCTCGGCTGCCCACTACGCACTTGTCGCGCAGCTCGCGCTCCACTTCCGCGGCTGAGTAACCGCAGCGCACGACCTGCGCCCGCAGTCGAGCCAGGAAGCGCTCCAGGTCCTCCTCCGGTCCCATCATCATCTGATGAAAAACCGACCGCTCCGCTACAACATTCTTCACGGGCGCTAGATAAGCGGTCAGCTTCCGCTTGAGTCTTTCGAAACGGTCCTCGGTCGGACTTCCCTCTTCCGGCAACGTTTCGCTCACGTCGGCGGTGTCCGGCCCGACCAGGTGCAGTAACACCGCACACTTCCGATCTGCGTCCTGGATATTAACCGCCAACAGGTACCGCTCAACGCCGCGAAACCACCTCTCAAAATCGTCACCCGACCGAAACGGCGCTACCGCCGGCAATTGCATGCCTGGTAAATCCATCATTTACCGCAGCGCACGCACCGCCAGTTCAGTCAGCTGCGCCGCCCGTCCGGCCGCCGCCGCCGCCGCCGCCGATCAGCTGTCAGTCCCGTGCGTGCCGATCGCCGTCGTTTCCCACGCTCCGATCAGCTGTCAGTCCCGCGCGTGCCGACCGCCGTCTTTTTCCCACGCTCCGATCAGCTGTCTGTCCCGGGCGCCGCCGGAAGTTCCTGCGCGTGCCGAGGCGCAGTCGCTGACGTGACGTCACCTGCCGCCGATCAGCTGATCACTCCACCCGCCGGCCGGCCAAGGTCGCCGCCGCCGCCGACAGCGCCTCCAGCGGGCACTTGCCGCAAACCACGCAATATGGCCGCACGCCCCCGCCACTCCGAACACGTGACACCGTCCCGGCCGGTTCCCGCGTGTCTGTACCAACACACCCAGCCTCCTGAGCCTCAACCCAGACCCCTGGCTCACGCACTCGGCTCACAAGCCACTACCCCTGGCTCCCTGGCTCGCTCTCGCAACCGCGAAGCCAGACGCCGATCCACGCAGTGACGCAGTCACGTGCTCCACAGCCAACCTGCAGCACATCCCCATCCGGTCACACAAACACATGGGCCACTCCGCGAGCCAACACACTGCCGATCCCCTCCACTTAGTGTGGCTCTCACTCGCGCTCCCGAGCGCCCAACACGAGTTTGCGTTTATTTACTCACGCCAGTCCAAGTCCGCGAGATCCGACCGAATCGTTCGCCGCTTCGAGCCGCCGCCGCCATCTTGACGCCTTGGTGCATCAAAACAAATGCCGGAAACCACACGATGCTAAGCCCGCATCTCATCCTCGTCGCCAAGTGTTCTACCGTCACGTGTTCCGGTCCCGGGTATCCATCAACACAGGCGTCACAAAGGTAGCACTGTATTCCGGTTAAGGGACAATACGCTCGGCTCCTTGCTGTACTGCGGCGCGCGCACGACTCCCTCGATCCTGCCGCTGGCATCCGGTCAGGTGGCGCCACATACCATAACACTGCAGTACGGTAAACAGTAAACACCGAATCGTGCGCCAAAGGGCACACGACACAACACTATTAATTTTGTGAATGGTGCTCTCGGCGGATCTTGATAAGCTAAAGAATAGTACACTGAAGATATTTGATGAAATTTGACATTCATCCAAGGCCGAATTGTGGCATGGAATAACATAGTCATACGTCATACTGTGTACAATTATAAAATACATTTTACCGTTTAGTTCTCCGACACGCTGTCGAATCAAGGTATTCCGCATGCTGACCGACCCCCTCCCCCCAGCCAACGAGGTGGTTTGCGACAACGGCGACGGCGAGGTGACATTCCATCGCGACGCCCTGGACTGCAAGCAATACTACCTCTGCCAGGGCACCGTACGTCACCACATGCCCTGCCCGGTCGACCTGGTCTTCAACGAGGAGCAGTCCGTCTGCGACTGGCCCGAAAACGTCGAGCAATGCGCGCACTTTACGCGGGCGCCCGCCGCCTAGTGCTGCCATCTGTGGACAGAGAGAGGAACTGGTGTTTGCCGTGCCGGCCGTATGGAGTGACACAGAGCGAGAGGCATTTAGAGAAGAGTGACGAGATGTGTGTGAGGGGCGGCTGCGGAGGAAATGATTTGGATGCCAACACTGGGCGCTGCATGCCTGCCCTTAATGACTATATCGAAGTATTCCTCACTTTGGTGATAAGATACCGCAGCACAGTGGCAAGTGATAGTGATGTTTCCCGAAAAATTACGGTGGCGCCAATCCGATGCGGCTTGATACTTTCGGTAGTGATCCTTTGCGTTAGCGAAATGTATATGTTCAATAGGTTATGTTTATGGTAGGAAAACACACAACGGCAAGGTGGTGCCTGTAAAATTATTTTCACAAATATTTTGTTCAATATTTTTCCTACAAAGGAATCAAATTTGGAAAAAGGTGGGTGTATTTTTGCTCGTGCGTTTTTATTCAAGTGCATTTATATGCAATTTGATAAAAAGTGTGTATCGGCGCGAAATGTGGGCTCGACAATGACTCACTACGTATCAAGATAAAAAATACCCGTTTTTAATTTTCTGCATATATTGAATTCGGTACAATCTTTCGCAATGATAACTTGTCGCAAATATTCGCCATTTTGCACTGGACAGACAATATAATTGACCGCAGCACGGATTGAGACGACACCAGTTGTGCCTCCCGCCCGCAAGTGCCTGCCGCCGCTTCTGATACAAATTAGATTTAGGGCTGGTGCGCGCCTGGCCGATGTATGCGAGGCGCCCGGTCAGCCGCAGAGCGTCGTGTTCTATTTATAGCTGCTGTGGCGGGACAGAGGTCTCGCCCGGGGTTCGGGTTGGACCTGGTCAGCCGGGCCCGGCGGTAGTGCGTGAGGTCACCACAGGTGGCCAGCCGTCAGGCAGGCAGATAATACACGTGTTAATGTGGAAATATACGGTGTATTTTGGGTGGATTTAATGTTGGAAGAGTGTCATGACTTGGAGAGAAGATAAAACGGGAGTGATGTGGAAAGTATAAACGTTTGAGTTTTATATTTGCGTATTTTGGATTTCGTGGTTTGGTCTCATGCCTTTTTCACTATAAATATATATATAGAAGAGAGAGAGAGAGAGAGAGAAAGAGAGAGAGAGGAGAGAGAGAGAGAGAGAGAGAGAGAGAGAGAGAGAGAGAGAGAGAGAGAGAGAGAGAGAGAGAGAGAGAGCAGGAGCGAGAGAGAGATCGAGAGAGAGCGCGAGAGCGAGAGCGAGAGCGAGAGCGAGAGCGAGAGCGAGAGCGAGAGCGAGGCGAGAGCGAGAGCGAGAGGAGAGCGAGAGCGAGAGCGAGAGCGAGAGCGAGAGCGAGAGCGAGAGCGAGAGCGAGAGCGAGAGCGAGAGCGAGAGCGAGAGCGAGGGCGAGGGCGAGAGCGAGGGCGAGGGCGAGGGCGAGGGCGAGGGCGAGGGCGAGGGCGAGGGCGAGGGCGAGGAGCGAAGCGAGAGCGAGAGCGAGAGCGAGAGCGAGAGAGCGAGAGCCAGAGCCAGAGCCAGAGCCAGAGCCAGAGCCGGAGATATATCTACATCTACATCTACATCTACATCTACATCTACATCTACATCTGCATCTGCATCTGCATCTGCATCTGCATCTGCATCTGCATCTGCATATACATATACATATACATATATAACATATACATATACATATACATATACATATACATATACATTACATATACATTACATATACATATACATATATTGTATTGTATTGCTGTTCTTAGGTGTTCCATAAATGGCTCTTCCACACCCGCTGGTACACACACCACACATAGTTCCACTTCTAGAAGGAATGACACCTCACATGTGCACTAACCAGCATGTAAAGTTCTGACAGGTGCTAAGTTCTAACAATTCTAACTGACGATTGTTTTAACCAGCATGCTGGTAAACTAAGTAGAAGATATAAAGCATTTCTCATTGCCACCAAGCCATGCTGTCGCTTTCTTGAGCGCTGTCATGCTACCACTTTCGCAAGTCACGAGGCAGGCCATTCCACGTCGTCACGGCTCGGTGGGGGAACATCATCTTTGTGGCCTGGAGTCGGCATCTGGGAATCTGTAGGACAGACTCGTTCACGGTGGAGCGAGTTTGCCTCTCCGACACCTGTGCTCGTGTCTCGATCAGAGATTTGATTTGTTGCGAGCTCTCATCGTTCCACATTATGCAGTGAATGCGCTGCGCGTCGCGCATCGCGATCATTTCTTCAAATGACATCCATCCTAGGTCTCTCCTGGATCGAGAAACGTGGTCATTACTTTCGTAAGCCAGTGGCTGTTCGTACAGGCAAAATTTAAAAACTTTTTGGATCCGTTTTCCGCTGTGTTTGAGTGCTAGGGAGCCCAAGCCGGGAGGCAGTAAGTTACAAGCGGAAAGACGAGGGCATGTATCAATTTTTTGGAAATCTCTTTCGGAAAGTTAAGTTTTTCTAATGCTTGCTATGGTGTAGTTACATCTTTGTGCTTACGCTAACCTGTTTGACTTTCGAAATTGAGGTGCTGGTCGATTGTCACTCACTCCAAGAATTTTGATTTTCGTTTGAGTGATGCAACTGAACACCGTCGAATTGAACCGTTTGGCTGGCGGCTCGATCGGTGCTTTTTGGAGTACCAGCAATCATAAAACTTGTTTTCCGCTGCATTTACTTTAAGAACCGTTTCCTCCACTGAACCAGCTGGAAATTTCCTTCAAATCTGTCTCTATGACGTGGCCCGCAGCTCATCAGTAGAGTCCCGGCCTTGAACTGTGCAGTATGTGGCTGTCATCTGCGTAACTGGTGACTTTACCGAATTGTACGTGACTGGCTAGGTCATTCATAAAAAGGCTGAACATGATTGGTCCCAGTGTCCCGCCTTGAACGACTCCAAAATGTACCTCCAAAGATGTTGTTCCCCCCTTGACAGTCTGCGTTCTACCTGCAAAATAGTCCTCTATCCAGTGAGATGATATCCCATACCATCCCAGCTTCGAAAGAAGGGCTCGCGCTCTACGCAATCAAAGGCTTTTGACAGGTCTAGTGACGTAATCGACGTCACCAGACCCCTGTCCGTGTTGCCACCGATGTGACTGACGATGTCGAGCACGGCGTCCCTCCGTCGAGTGGGCTGGACGATAGGCAAACTGAGTAGGTGACAGGATAGAGTTGCACGTCAAATAGTTTAAAATCTGTAGGCTCACTACCTTCTCCGCGAGCTTGGCGATAACATTCAGTACACTAACAGGTCTAAAATTAGGCTGGTGCAGACCCATCTCCAGATTTGGTGAATCGGAACCAACTGTGGCATGTTTCCATACCGCAGGAACAATGCCAGACACGAGAGAATGATTGATGATATGGCAGCACTGTTGGACCAATCACCTCAAAACACTGACGCAGCAGCTGCACCGTGATGCCGTCACTACCGGCTGCCCGCGAGTTGCTCAGTTTTGCGCAGAGCGGCACTGAGCTCCGGCAGCGTCAACCGGATACACGCGGAACGCGGGAGCTGCATTCTCTCGGTGGACGCGGATACACTGGCTCGCTACGAACGCCCACTCATTTCGTTCAGCTATGCGACCGGCCCCACGCCGGCGAAGTATTCATTGCACTCGTCAGAGTTTAGGCGAGCATGCTCGGTTGGGACGTACACGGCCGCCGACGAGCTTGTACGCGTACTTCCGCATATTGTCCCCACATCTTCTTGTTGTTTGATGAACCGGAGGGTGCTGTAAAGAAGTCGATGCGAGCATGAGCGATCCGGCGCTTG
>JAXIVJ010009744.1:25000-49785 GCA_036785665.1 Chirona hameri | reverse complement strand
GCACGCCGATGGACTAAACGGTCATAAAACATCAATTCAGGGGTATCGGTGCCCGCCTCCACGGTGTTCCGAGTACCGACCCCGGCCGTACCCCCCCCCCCCCCCCCCCCGGCTCTCACTGACCGGTGCCAAAATCTGTCGGGCCACCTTGCTGCTGCTGTTGCTGCTGGGCCGGCGGCGGCGGCGGGGGAGGCGGCGCGCCATCCTCCGTCTTCACCCCTCCGGCCGGCTGCTCCTGGGGCCGCGCCGCCAGTGAGCTCGGCTTACCACCTGCCGGTACAGAGCCAGAGTCAACCGCCGCCTATCACGGACGCACGCCACGCGGCCGCCAGCCACACACACACACACACACACACACACACACACACACACACACACACACACACACACACACACACACACACACACACACACACACACACACACACACACACACACACACACACACACACACACACACACACACACACACACACACACACACACACACACACACACACACACACACACACACACACACACACACACACACACACACACACACACACACACACACACACACACACACACACACACACACACACACACACACACACACACACACACACACACACACACACACACACACACACACACACACACACACACACACACACACACACACACACACACACACACACACACACACACACACACACACACACACACACACACACACACACACACACACACACACACACACACACACACACACACACACACACACACACACACACACACACACACACACACACACACACACACACACACACACACACACACACACACACACACACACACACACACACACACACACACACACACACACACACACACACACACACACACACACACACACACACACACACACACACACACACACACACACACACACACACACACACACACACACACACACACACACACACACACACACACACACACACACACACACACACACACACACACACACACACACACACACACACACACACACACACACACACACACACACACACACACACACACACACACACACACACACACACACACACACACACACACACACACACACACACACACACACACACACACACACACACACACACACACACACACACACACACACACACACACACACACACACACACACACACACACACACACACACACACACACACACACACACACACACACACACACACACACACACACACACACACACACACACACACACACACACACACACACACACACACACACACACACACACACACACACACACACACACACACACACACACACACACACACACACACACACACACACACACACACACACACACACACACACACACACACACACACACACACACACACACACACACACACACACACACACACACACACACACACACACACACACACACACACACACACACACACACACACACACACACACACACACACACACACACACACACACACACACACACACACACACACACACACACACACACACACACACACACACACACACACACACACACACACACACACACACACACACACACACACACACACACACACACACACACACACACACACACACACACACACACACACACACACACACACACACACACACACACACACACACACACACACACACACACACACACACACACACACACACACACACACACACACACACACACACACACACACACACACACACACACACACACACACACACACACACACACACACACACACACACACACACACACACACACACACACACACACACACACACACACACACACACACACACACACACACACACACACACACACACACACACACACACACACACACACACACACACACACACACACACACACACACACACACACACACACACACACACACACACACACACACACACACACACACACACACACACACACACACACACACACACACACACACACACACACACACACACACACACACACACACACACACACACACACACACACACACACACACACACACACACACACACACACACACACACACACACACACACACACACACACACACACACACACACACACACACACACACACACACACACACACACACACACACACACACACACACACACACACACACACACACACACACACACACACACACACACACACACACACACACACACACACACACACACACACACACACACACACACACACACACACACACACACACACACACACACACACACACACACACACACACACACACACACACACACACACACACACACACACACACACACACACACACACACACACACACACACACACACACACACACACACACACACACACACACACACACACACACACACACACACACACACACACACACACACACACACACACACACACACACACACACACACACACACACACACACACACACACACACACACACACACACACACACACACACACACACACACACACACACACACACACACACACACACACACACACACACACACACACACACACACACACACACACACACACACACACACACACACACACACACACACACACACACACACACACACACACACACACACACACACACACACACACACACACACACACACACACACACACACACACACACACACACACACACACACACACACACACACACACACACACACACACACACACACACACACACACACACACACACACACACACACACACACACACACACACACACACACACACACACACACACACACACACACACACACACACACACACACACACACACACACACACACACACACACACACACACACACACACACACACACACACACACACACACACACACACACACACACACACACACACACACACACACACACACACACACACACACACACACACACACACACACACACACACACACACACACACACACACACACACACACACACACACACACACACACACACACACACACACACACACACACACACACACACACACACACACACACACACACACACACACACACACACACACACACACACACACACACACACACACACACACACACACACACACACACACACACACACACACACACACACACACACACACACACACACACACACACACACACACACACACACACACACACACACACACACACACACACACACACACACACACACACACACACACACACACACACACACACACACACACACACACACACACACACACACACACACACACACACACACACACACACACACACACACACACACACACACACACACACACACACACACACACACACACACACACACACACACACACACACACACACACACACACACACACACACACACACACACACACACACACACACACACACACACACACACACACACACACACACACACACACACACACACACACACACACACACACACACACACACACACACACACACACACACACACACACACACACACACACACACACACACACACACACACACACACACACACACACACACACACACACACACACACACACACACACACACACACACACACACACACACACACACACACACACACACACACACACACACACACACACACACACACACACACACACACACACACACACACACACACACACACACACACACACACACACACACACACACACACACACACACACACACACACACACACACACACACACACACACACACACACACACACACACACACACACACACACACACACACACACACACACACACACACACACACACACACACACACACACACACACACACACACACACACACACACACACACACACACACACACACACACACACACACACACACACACACACACACACACACACACACACACACACACACACACACACACACACACACACACACACACACACACACACACACACACACACACACACACACACACACACACACACACACACACACACACACACACACACACACACACACACACACACACACACACACACACACACACACACACACACACACACACACACACACACACACACACACACACACACACACACACACACACACACACACACACACACACACACACACACACACACACACACACACACACACACACACACACACACACACACACACACACACACACACACACACACACACACACACACACACACACACACACACACACACACACACACACACACACACACACACACACACACACACACACACACACACACACACACACACACACACACACACACACACACACACACACACACACACACACACACACACACACACACACACACACACACACACACACACACACACACACACACACACACACACACACACACACACACACACACACACACACACACACACACACACACACACACACACACACACACACACACACACACACACACACACACACACACACACACACACACACACACACACACACACACACACACACACACACACACACACACACACACACACACACACACACACACACACACACACACACACACACACACACACACACACACACACACACACACACACACACACACACACACACACACACACACACACACACACACACACACACACACACACACACACACACACACACACACACACACACACACACACACACACACACACACACACACACACACACACACACACACACACACACACACACACACACACACACACACACACACACACACACACACACACACACACACACACACACACACACACACACACACACACACACACACACACACACACACACACACACACACACACACACACACACACACACACACACACACACACACACACACACACACACACACACACACACACACACACACACACACACACACACACACACACACACACACACACACACACACACACACACACACACACACACACACACACACACACACACACACACACACACACACACACACACACACACACACACACACACACACACACACACACACACACACACACACACACACACACACACACACACACACACACACACACACACACACACACACACACACACACACACACACACACACACACACACACACACACACACACACACACACACACACACACACACACACACACACACACACACACACACACACACACACACACACACACACACACACACACACACACACACACACACACACACACACACACACACACACACACACACACACACACACACACACACACACACACACACACACACACACACACACACACACACACACACACACACACACACACACACACACACACACACACACACACACACACACACACACACACACACACACACACACACACACACACACACACACACACACACACACACACACACACACACACACACACACACACACACACACACACACACACACACACACACACACACACACACACACACACACACACACACACACACACACACACACACACACACACACACACACACACACACACACACACACACACACACACACACACACACACACACACACACACACACACACACACACACACACACACACACACACACACACACACACACACACACACACACACACACACACACACACACACACACACACACACACACACACACACACACACACACACACACACACACACACACACACACACACACACACACACACACACACACACACACACACACACACACACACACACACACACACACACACACACACACACACACACACACACACACACACACACACACACACACACACACACACACACACACACACACACACACACACACACACACACACACACACACACACACACACACACACACACACACACACACACACACACACACACACACACACACACACACACACACACACACACACACACACACACACACACACACACACACACACACACACACACACACACACACACACACACACACACACACACACACACACACACACACACACACACACACACACACACACACACACACACACACACACACACACACACACACACACACACACACACACACACACACACACACACACACACACACACACACACACACACACACACACACACACACACACACACACACACACACACACACACACACACACACACACACACACACACACACACACACACACACACACACACACACACACACACACACACACACACACACACACACACACACACACACACACACACACACACACACACACACACACACACACACACACACACACACACACACACACACACACACACACACACACACACACACACACACACACACACACACACACACACACACACACACACACACACACACACACACACACACACACACACACACACACACACACACACACACACACACACACACACACACACACACACACACACACACACACACACACACACACACACACACACACACACACACACACACACACACACACACACACACACACACACACACACACACACACACACACACACACACACACACACACACACACACACACACACACACACACACACACACACACACACACACACACACACACACACACACACACACACACACACACACACACACACACACACACACACACACACACACACACACACACACACACACACACACACACACACACACACACACACACACACACACACACACACACACACACACACACACACACACACACACACACACACACACACACACACACACACACACACACACACACACACACACACACACACACACACACACACACACACACACACACACACACACACACACACACACACACACACACACACACACACACACACACACACACACACACACACACACACACACACACACACACACACACACACACACACACACACACACACACACACACACACACACACACACACACACACACACACACACACACACACACACACACACACACACACACACACACACACACACACACACACACACACACACACACAGACACACACACACACACACACGCGCGTGTGTGTCTGTCAGCCTGGCGATCAATACGCAACAGCGTCGACGGCGCCTCCGGCTATGAAGACGGCGACACACGCGCCACGCGAGGAGCCGAGACGGCACGGGGGCGTCTGATGGGCTGACAGGGACCCCCTCCTGCCGAGACGGGGACGGGCACGGGGCAGACCGATCGCCGCTGGACGGACTGGCTACAGCGACACCAGTGCCAAACCTGCCGTCACAATACCGACACCAATCCGCAGCACACCGTCCGACGGCGCATCCCGCAGGCATTCAGCTACTACAGTGAGCACATCCTTAATCAAATCACTGCGTTAGGGTACGCACTGAATGCGTGGACACGAGATCAGTTACTTCCCCGGTTCTCACCGGCTTTAACTTAAGAGCAATGCAAATTTGATCGAGCGCGTGTGCTAGGCGTCGTCGCGTTCGATACCAACTGACGTAGCCTCAGACGACAAGTCAGTAGTCTATACCAGAATGCTTCGCAATACTTGGTAACTCCGGGACCCAGGCCGGGTCAGAAACACCTGCATTGACGGCTATGCCGCTCGATGGTTCGTTAGTGAATGAGCGACACCCCAAACTGCACAGCTCTCAGCGTCTAATCGGCGCTGCCTGTCAGCGGTTAGAATCGCACGCACACAGTGATCCTCTGGCAGGGCTTCATACCACCAACACACCGCACCAACACCCAGCCAGTCATCAACTCCCGCAGCACCACGCCTTCTGTCTGGCTGTGTGACGTCACGGCTTCCGGTGGCGCCACGTCACACGGTACCGGCGGCCGGAAGTGCAGTAGTCATCAGAGCGCGTGCGTGAGCGTCACGACACAGACGCCGCCTATCAGCGCGTATGTGACGTCACACGGTACAGGCGTGACGTCATACGTCTCGAGAGAAACGCACAAGTCAAACAGGACGCATGTGAAGGCATCATTTTGCGATCGTTCAAAGTCTCTTTTTTTTCAAAGACTTTTCGGTGGTGTGTGGTAATCCCAGTCTCTCAATCCTGGACTTGCTCTCCCCTCTGTCCCGAGAGGGCGGCAGGCAGCCGCACCGCTATCTCGGTTTACATAGCGGCAAATTCGCCCACATAGCGTGTCAACACCACAATCGGCGTACAAATTCCCTATCGGAAACGTAAGCTGACCTTCTGTGGGCCGAGCCAATGTTGCCAGCCTGACGGCCATGTACGGGAACTGTATACCTACTCCGACGCACACTTGGAGTCGTGCCCTGCTGCAAACATGTGCCCCACCGCGCCGTCGCTCCTCATCGTGAGGCGGCGATAATAGCGCACCGCACGCGCCGTGAGTGCCGCGGTGCGTCCACGACCCCAGACGCGGCGCCGCAGCTCCTCCCTGGAATGCTCACCTCGAGCGTACCCCGCCCGCACATTTCCCCCTTTTTGTTAATTGTCCGGTCGCCGTGTCCGCCTTGGCTCCTCCTTCAGCAGGCAAAAACACCGGCCAATCATACGGCGGGTCGGGCCGGTTAACATACGTGTGTCCCCGGACGGCGGCGGCCGAGCAGGCCGAGCAGCCCGGGCGGCCCGTGCGGCGGGCGGTCACGGCTGACCGTGCAGCGGCGTCCAGCGGCGTGTGACCGCCACCACCGCCGCCACCGCCGGTCGCCAGGTCGCCAGCACGCGCTACCGACGCGCCCCGTGGCACCGACGGGCGTCTGCTGACCCGGCGCCGACGGCACGCACTCCTCAGTCCCCCCCCCCCTCCCCACCCCACCGCCGCCGTCTCCCCGTCTGCTCACCACGTGTCCAAGGCAGGACGACCGAGGGGCGGCCAAGGCGGCGGCCAAGGCGACGGCCAAGGCGGCACCAACGTCTCCGTGGTACTGCTACTACCCGCCTGCCGCGCCGACTGCCGCGCGGCCGCCGCAGTGCCGCACACGGCTCCCATTAGACGCTCAATGGAGATTGATTCGTCCGACGACGGCCGCCCGGTAACAGTAAAATGCCGGGTTATTCAACAGGCCTATCATAAGTGCCTGGGCCAACACCGCCCTCTGAAGCGATGAGCAACGATTACAGCGTGTTGATAATATAATCGCCGGCCAATAGATCATGGTGTAAACTGCCGCTCATGGACGACCGGTCCGTGGCGGCGACCGGCCACCTCTCTGGAGGGCTAGTGCACATATAAACATGCAATCGCGGTGTATGTTTCTCTGTCATACGCTGCAAACATAAGCAGAGGGGCTGCAGGACAAAACACAGCCTGACACGGTGCATGAGGGCTGCGTAGAAACACGGTGGGGCATTGGGGCGGCAGTGGTTTATATGACGCTAAACAAACATATACAAGAATATCATTTGAATATTTGGACGTCTGCTCATCGTATTTGAACGTTTTTTTTTCTCCTGCTCATCAATGCAGAGCGCAAGGGAAAGGGACGACAAGACATGACATGCGACTGCAAGCATAAAGTTGCACAACTAAAAGTTCATAACCATCGAGTCTCCAGTTTGCAAGGTATCATCAGCTCCACTGCAGCCCCAGTGAGACTTGAGCCGTCGGCGGCTCAGTGGAGGACCCACTCCACTCTCCAGTCCCCAGCTCCACTGCCACCGGTGTGATCGATGCTGCCAGCGCCGGCGCCGTCCGCACGCCATCAGACCGCGACCACATACACACAGGAAACAGACACAGGACAGTCACGGCCACAGACACACAGGAAACAGACACAGGACAGTCACGGCCACAGACACACAGGAAACAGACACAGAACAGTTACGGCCACAGATACACAGGAAACAGACACAGGACAGTCACGACCACAGACACACAGGAAACAGACACAGGGCAGTCACGGCCACAGACACACAGGAAACAGATACAGGACAGTCACGGCCACAGACACACAGGACAGTCACGGCCACAGACACACAGGAAACAGACACAGGACAGTCACGGCCACAGATACACAGGAAACAGACACAGGACAGTCACGGCCACATACACACAGGAAACAGACACAGGACAGTCACGGCCACAGATACACAGGAAACAGACACAGGACAGTCACGGCCACAGACACACAGGAAACAGACAAAGAACAGTTACGGCCACAGATACACAGGACAGTCACGGCCACATACACACAGGAAACAGGCACAAGACAGTCACGGCCACAGATACACAGGAAACAGACACAGGACAGTCACGGCCACATACACACAGGAAACAGACACAGGACAGTCACGGCCACAGATACAGGGAGTCACCGCCACATATACACAGGAAACAGACACAGGACAGTCACGGCCAGACACACAGGAAACAGACACAGGACAGTCACGGCCACAGACACACAGGAAACAGACACAGGGCAGTCACGGCCACAGATACACAGGAAACAGACACAGGACAGTCACGGCCACATACACACAGGAAACAGACACAGGACAGTCACGGCCACAGATACAGGGCAGTCACCGCCACATATACACAGGAAACAGACACAGGACAGTCACGGCCACAGACACACAGGAAACAGACACAGGACAGTCACGACCACAGATACACAGGAAACAGACACAGGACAGTCACGGCCACATACACACAGGAAACAGACACAGGACAGTCACGGCCACAGATACAGGGCAGTCACCGCCACATATACACAGGAAACAAACACAGGACAGTCACGGCCACAGACACACAGGAAACAGACACAGGGCAGTCACGGCCAAAGATACACAGGAAACAGACACAGGACAGTCACGGCCACAGACACACAGGAAACAGACAAAGAACAGTTACGGCCACAGATACACAGGACAGTCACGGCCACATACACACAGGAAACAGACACAGGACAGTCACGGCCACAGATACACAGGAAACAGACACAGGACAGTCACGGCCACATACACACAGGAAACAGACACAGGACAGTCACGGCCACAGATACAGGGCAGTCACCGCCACATATACACAGGAAACAGACACAGGACAGTCACGGCCACAGATACACAGGAAACAGATACAGGACAGTCACGGCCACAGACACACAGGAAACAAACACAGGACAGTCACGGCCACAGACACACAGGAAACAGACACAGGGCAGTCACGGCCACAGCTACACAGGAAACAGACACAGGACAGTCACGGCCACATACACACAGGACAGTCACGGCCACAGACACACAGGAAACAGACACAGGACAGTCACGGTCACAGACACACAGGAAACAGATACAGGACAGTCACGACCACAGACACACAGGACAGTCACGGCCACAGATACACAGGAAACAGACACAGGACAGTCACGGCCACAGACACACAGGACAGTCACGGCCACAGACACACAGGAAACAGACACAGGACAGTCACGGCCACAGACACACAGGAAACAGATACAGGACAGTCACGACCACAGACACACAGGAAACATACACAGGACAGTCACGACCACAGACACACAGGAAACAGACACAGGACAGTCACGGCCACATACACACAGGACAGTCACGGCCACAGACACACAGGACAGTCACGGCCACATACACACAGGAAACAGACACAGGACAGTCACGGCCAGACACACAGGAAACAGACACAGGACAGTCACGGCCACATACACACAGGAAACAGACACAGGACAGTCACGGCCACATACACACAGTAAACACACAGGACAGTCACGGCCACATACACATAGGAAACAGACACAGGGCAGTCACGGCCACAGACACACAGGACAGTCACGGTCACAGGCACACAGGAAACAGACACAGGACAGTCACGGCCACAGATACACAGGAAACAGACACAGGACAGTCACCGCCACAGATACACAGGAAACAGACACAGGACAGTCACCGCCACAGATACACAGGAAACAGACACAGGGCAGTCACGGCCACAGACACACAGGAAACAGATACAGGACAGTCACGGCCACAGACACACAGGACAGGCACGGCCACAGACACACAGGAAACAGACACAGGACAGTCACGGCCACAGACACACAGGAAACAGACAGAACAGTTACGGCCACAGATACACAGGCAACAGATACAGGACAGTCACGGCCACATACACACAGGACAGTCACGGTCACAGACACACAGGACAGTCACGGCCACAGATACACAGGAAACAGACACAGGACAGTAATGGCCACATACACACAGGGCAGTCACGGCCACAGATACACAGGAAACAGACACAGGACAGTCATGGCCACATACACAGAGGACAGTCACGGCCACAGATACACAGGAAACAGATACAGGACAGTCATGGCCACATACACACAGGACAGTCACGGTCACAGACACACAGGACAGTCACGGCCACAGATACACAGGAAACAGATACAGGACAGTCACGGCCACATACACACAGGAAACAGACACAGGACAGTCAGGCCACAGATACACAGGAAACAGATACAGGACAGTCATGGCCACATACACACAGGGCAGTCACGGCCACAGGCACACAGGAAACAGACACAGGGCAGTCACGGCCACATACACACAGGAAACAGACACAGGACAGTCACGGCCACAGATACACAGGAAACAGACACAGGACAGTCACGACCACAGACACACAGGAAACAGACACAGGACAGTCACGGCCACAGACACACAGGAAACAGACACAGGACAGTCACGGCCACAGACACACAGGAAACAGACACAGGACAGTCACGGACACATACACACAGGAAACAGACACAGGACAGTCACCGCCACATACACACAGGAAACAGACACAGGACAGTCACCGCCACAGACACACAGGAAACAGTCACAGGACAGTCACAGCCACAGACACACAGGAAACAGACACAGGACAGTCACGGCCACAGATACACAGGACAGTCACGGCCACAGATACACAGGACAGTCACGGCCACAGATACACAGGAAACAGATACAGGACAGTCAGGGTACGCCATCAGCAATTTAGCATGGCTAATATGACTACAAAATGTGATATGCTCACTAAAATGACGTTATCTAACATCGTTTACCAGGCTTAATTAACAAAGCTGCATAAGTGCTAACTAATTAGCGGTGGGTATGTTAGGATAACATCTGTTGTGGAAACACTCCTCACCGGGGACCAGTTAAATCCAAAAGCTCCATGTACATCCAAAAGCTCCACGTACAAGCACACCCAAACTGCAAGGGCTTAAGTAGTCTTCCGGGTCATATATTTGCGAAGAATATGATCGCACCCATAATTGTATAATCCACAACCATTATGCAGACTGGTTAATAAAATAAACCTGCCGGCCCGGCACCGGCTGCGCCGTTCTCGGAGTGTGCGGGTCGTGGCCGTGCCGCTGAGAGCGGCGGCGGGCAGGTCATGTCGAGCCGGCCCGGCACCGGCTGCGCCGTTCTCGGAGTGTGCGGGTCGTGGCCGTGCCGCTGAGAGCGGCGACAGGCAGGTCATGTCGAGCCGGCCCGGCACCGGCTGCACCGTTCTCGGAGTGTGCGGGTCGTGGCCGTGCCGCTGAGAGCGGCGACAGGCAGGTCATGTCGAGCCGGCCCGGCACCGGCTGCGCCGTTCTCGGAGTGTGCGGTCGTGGCCGTGCCGCTGAGAGCGGCGACAGGCAGGTCATGTCGAGCCGGCCCGGCACCGGCTGCACCGTTCTCGGAGTGTGCGGGTCGTGGCCGTGCCGCTGAGAGCGGCGGCAGGCAGGTCATGTCGAGTCAGCCCGGCACACGGCCGGGTCACTGGGTCGGTGACGAGTCCGGCCTGACCTGGCCTGGCCTGCTCCCACTGGTCCGGCCCGGCCCGGCGGAGACACTGCCAGGACAGGGACGCCTGCTTCTGCCCCCCCCCCCCCCCCCCCACGACATCTTCCGACTCCCAACAAACCAGCGAGCTTAGAAGTTTCAACTCTAAGATCGTCGCTGATAGTCGCTGAACCTAGTCAAGCTACTGTCAAGTGAGGATCAGTCATAACAAAGCCCATTGAACAATCGCACCATTATAGCAGCGAAACCATCCTCATGTACTCAGCTTCTGCGTGAGCATCGAGCCACAGCCAGCCGCCGGCCCAACCAGTGGTCCCGGCTAACGCGCCGGCAACGCTCGTGGAGCGTGGAGCGCCAAACTGTTGCTAAACCACCCCTGCCCTCCGTCATCGACAGGACAGGTCGATAGAGCGCGCGCGCCACGCGTTAGTGGTCGCCGGTATCCACCGAAACAGCCTGGCGACGCCCGGGCCGAAACGCCGCGGCGGCACCCTCCCCGCCGAGCCGACACCGCTGACACCGCTGACACCGCTGACACCACCGTCATCGGTGTCTCGGCGGCCGAGTCGTAGGTCGGGCGTGCGCCGAGATGGCAAACCCAGTCGGCGGCGGCGGCGGCGGCGGCGGCGGAGGCGGGGGCAACTCAGCATCACAATCGATGAGAGCGCTGCTTCGGCAGATGAGCCGCTGACAATTGTCATGCATCGATTTGGCGGCCGAGACGTATTGGCTGCGTGGCTGGCTGCCTGCAGAGGTGGCAGTCGCCGCACTGGCTGGCGGCCACTCCACAGCGGCGTACTGTGAGATAGCTCGGAGTGGTCAGCGCTCAGATGAGAGTGGAGACCTCGTCAGAGCTGGTGCCACCAGGCTGTCAAGCAGGCAGGCAGGTCCAGTGTACCACATTCGCTGTCGTACCGAGATCCGAGACGCCTGCACCGTATTCAGCCAGGCGACCCTCCAGCCGCCCAGGGGCCCAGGCGGACATAGCAACGTCAATGGGTTCATACCAGGGTGGCAAGGAACACAGCCGCGGCCGGCCTGGTGCGAAGCCAGGCTGCATGACGCGGCTCCCACGGACCAATGCACCGGCAAACCGCCGCATGTCTAACCGGTAATCATAGGTCGCATACCGAACACCGGCAACGTGGCTGGGAACTCCAGACGTGTTCGCTTGTTCGCAGCCGCCTGTGACTAACCACCGGCGAATCGTGGCAGCCGTCCGGTCTGTACAGCCGCTTTAGTCACTGCCACGAACAGACACCAGACATTCAGGCAGCAAACAGACAGGTGTCGGCAGTGTATTGCTTACTAAGTGCACGACTCGATGGAAAATGAATGCAGAGACAAGGAAGGAAACTAAGCAGCGAGCACGGAAATTCACCGAACGGTGAACGAATGTCACATCCTTGGTTTCAGCAATACTGGAGCTGTTGTTTCCAGATTTCACCATGGCACATAGCAGGTCGCACTGTCGTTCAGTGCGTCGGTAGCAGAGCCACCCCAGACACCCGGTCTGGCCGGACACGGTTCCGGACACGGTTCCAGACAGCCGGTCTGGCCGGACCGGACACGAACGGTTCCACTGACGAGCAGTAGTGATATAACTGTATTGTAGCAACCAATCACACGGTGCGCACTGGCCGCAGTGCCCGCAGTATCTTCCCGCTCATTCAGCCTTGTTCAAATCGCTCTCTGGCATGCTCACTGGTCCAGTGCTGGGGGATCACACAGCCCCAGCGAGCCACTCCAGGACCAGCTGATACCACCACAGTCCCAGCGAGCCACTCCAGGACCAGCTGATACCACCACAGCCCCAGCGAGCCACTCCAGGACCAGCTGATACCACCACAGCCCCAGGGAGCCACTCCAGGACCAGCTGATACCACCACAGCCCCAGCGAGCCACTCCAGGACCAGCTGATACCACCACAGCCCCAGCGAGCCATTCCAGGACCAGCTGATACCACCACAGTCCCAGCGAGCCACTCCAGGACCAGCTGATACCACCACAGCCCCAGCGAGCCACTCCAGGACCAGCTGATACCACCACAGCCCCAGCGAGCCACTCCAGGACCAGCTGATACCACCACAGCCCAAACGAGCCAGGACCAGCTGATACCACCACAGTCCCAGCGAGCAACTCCAGGACCAGCTGATACCACCACAGCCCCAGCGAGCCACTCCAGGACCAGCTGATACCACCACAGCCCCAGCGAGCCACTCCAGGACCAGCTGATACCACCACAGTCCCAGCGAGCCACTCCAGGACCAGCTGATACCACCACAGTCCCAGCGAGCCACTCCAGGACCAGCTGATACCACCACAGTCCCAGCGAGCCACTCCAGGACCAGCTGATACCACCACAGCCCCAGCGAGCCACTCCAGGACCAGCTGATACCGCCACAGTCTCAGCGAGCCAGGACCAGCTGATACCACAACAGCCCCAGCGAGCCAGGACCAGCTGATACCACCACAGCCCCAGCGAGCCACTCCAGGACCAGCTGATACCACCACAGTCCCAGCGAGCCACTCCAGGACCAGCTGATACCGCCACAGCCCCAGCGAGCCACTCCAGGACCAGCTGATACCACCACAGCCCCAGCGAGCCACTCCAGGACCAGCTGATACCACCACAGTCCCAGCGAGCCACTCCAGGACCAGCTGATACCACCACAGCCCCAGCGAGCCACTCCAGGACCGGCTGATACCACCACAGCCCCAGCGAACCACTCCAGGACCAGCTGATGCCACCACAGTCCCAGCGAGCCACTCCAGGACCAGCTGATACCACCACAGTCCCAGCGAGCCAGGACCAGCTGATACCACCACAGTCCCAGCGAGCCACTCCAGGACCAGCTGATACCGCCACAGCCCCAGTGAGCCACTCCAGGACCAGCTGATACCACCACAGCCCCAGCGAGCCACTCCAGGACCAGCTGATACCGCCACAGCCCCAGCGAGCCAGGACCAGCTGATACCACCACAGCCCCAGCGAGCCACTCCAGGACCAGCTGATACCACCACAGCCCCAGCGAGCCACTCCAGGACCAGCTGATACCGCCACAGCCCCAGCGAGCCACTCCAGGACCAGCTGATACCACCACAGCCCCAGCGAGCCACTCCAGGACCAGCTGATACCACCACAGTCCCAGCGAGCCACTCCAGGACCAGCTGATACCACCACAGCCCCAGCGAGCCACTCCAGGACTGGCTGATACCACCACAGCCCCAGCGAGCCACTATAGGACCAGCCGATACCACCACAGTCCCAGCGAGCCACTCCAGGACCAGCTGATACCACCACAGTCCCAGCGGGCCAGGACCAGCTGACACCACCACAGTCCCAGCGAGCCACTCCAGGACCAGCTTATACCAACACAGCCCCAGCGAGCCACTCCAGGACCAGCTGATACCACCACAGCCCCAGCGAGCCACTCCAGGACCAGCTGATACCGCCACAGCCCCAGCGAGCCACTCCAGGACCAGCTGATACCACCACAGCCCCAGCGAGACAGGACCAGCTGATACCACCACAGCCCCAGCGAGCCACTCCAGGACCAGCTGATACCACGACAGCCCCAGCGAGCCACTCCAGAACCAGCTGATATCGCCACAGCCCCAGCGAGCCACTCCAGGACCAGCTGATACCACCACAGCCCCAGCGAGCCACTCCAGGACCAGCTGATACCACCACAGCCCCAGCGAGCCACTCCAGGACCAGCTGATACCGCCACAGCCCCAGCGAGCCACTCCAGGACCAGCTGATACCACCACAGCCCCAGCGAGCCACTCCAGGACCAGCTGATACCGCCACAGCCCCAGCGAGCCACTCCAGGACCAGCTGATACCACCACAGCCCCAGCGAGCCAGGACCAGCTGATACCACCACAGCCCCAGCGAGCCACTCCAGGACCAGCTGATACCGCCACAGCCCCAGCGAGCCACTCCAGGACCAGCTGATACCACCACAGTCCCAGCGAGCCACTCCAGGACCAGCTGATACCACCACAGCCCCAGCGAGCCACTCCAGGACCAGCTGATACCGCCACAGTCTCAGCGAGCCAGGACCAGCTGATACCACAACAGCCCCAGCGAGCCAGGACCAGCTGATACCACCACAGCCCCAGCGAGCCACTCCAGGACCAGCTGATACCACCACAGTCCCAGCGAGCCACTCCAGGACCAGCTGATACCGCCACAGCCCCAGCGAGCCACTCCAGGACCAGCTGATACCACCACAGCCCCAGCGAGCCACTCCAGGACCAGCTGATACCACCACAGTCCCAGCGAGCCACTCCAGGACCAGCTGATACCACCACAGCCCCAGCGAGCCACTCCAGGACCGGCTGATACCACCACAGCCCCAGCGAACCACTCCAGGACCAGCTGATACCACCACAGTCCCAGCGAGCCACTCCAGGACCAGCTGATACCACCACAGTCCCAGCGAGCCAGGACCAGCTGATACCACCACAGTCCCAGCGAGCCACTCCAGGACCAGCTGATACCGCCACAGCCCCAGTGAGCCACTCCAGGACCAGCTGATACCACCACAGCCCCAGCGAGCCACTCCAGGACCAGCTGATACCGCCACAGCCCCAGCGAGCCAGGACCAGCTGATACCACCACAGCCCCAGCGAGCCACTCCAGGACCAGCTGATACCACCACAGCCCCAGCGAGCCACTCCAGGACCAGCTGATACCGCCACAGCCCCAGCGAGCCACTCCAGGACCAGCTGATACCACCACAGCCCCAGCGAGCCACTCCAGGACCAGCTGATACCACCACAGTCCCAGCGAGCCACTCCAGGACCAGCTGATACCACCACAGCCCCAGCGAGCCACTCCAGGACTGGCTGATACCACCACAGCCCCAGCGAGCCACTCTAGGACCAGCCGATACCACCACAGTCCCAGCGAGCCACTCCAGGACCAGCTGATACCACCACAGTCCCAGCGGGCCAGGACCAGCTGATACCACCACAGTCCCAGCGAGCCACTCCAGGACCAGCTTATACCAACACAGCCCCAGCGAGCCACTCCAGGACCAGCTGATACCACCACAGCCCCAGCGAGCCACTCCAGGACCAGCTGATACCGCCACAGCCCCAGCGAGCCACTCCAGGACCAGCTGATACCACCACAGCCCCAGCGAGACAGGACCAGCTGATACCACCACAGCCCCAGCGAGCCACTCCAGGACCAGCTGATACCACGACAGCCCCAGCGAGCCACTCCAGAACCAGCTGATATCGCCACAGCCCCAGCGAGCCACTCCAGGACCAGCTGATACCACCACAGCCCCAGCGAGCCACTCCAGGACCAGCTGATACCACCACAGCCCCAGCGAGCCACTCCAGGACCAGCTGATACCGCCACAGCCCCAGCGAGCCACTCCAGGACCAGCTGATACCACCACAGCCCCAGCGAGCCACTCCAGGACCAGCTGATACCGCCACAGCCCCAGCGAGCCACTCCAGGACCAGCTGATACCACCACAGCCCCAGCGAGCCAGGACCAGCTGATACCACCACAGCCCCAGCGAGCCACTCCAGGACCAGCTGATACCGCCACAGCCCCAGCGAGCCACTCCAGGACCAGCTGATACCACCACAGTCCCAGCGAGCCACTCCAGGACCAGCTGATACCACCACAGCCCCAGCGAGCCACTCCAGGACCAGCTGATACCGCCACAGTCTCAGCGAGCCAGGACCAGCTGATACCACAACAGCCCCAGCGAGCCAGGACCAGCTGATACCACCACAGCCCCAGCGAGCCACTCCAGGACCAGCTGATACCACCACAGTCCCAGCGAGCCACTCCAGGACCAGCTGATACCGCCACAGCCCCAGCGAGCCACTCCAGGACCAGCTGATACCACCACAGCCCCAGCGAGCCACTCCAGGACCAGCTGATACCACCACAGTCCCAGCGAGCCACTCCAGGACCAGCTGATACCACCACAGCCCCAGCGAGCCACTCCAGGACCGGCTGATACCACCACAGCCCCAGCGAACCACTCCAGGACCAGCTGATACCACCACAGTCCCAGCGAGCCACTCCAGGACCAGCTGATACCACCACAGTCCCAGCGAGCCAGGACCAGCTGATACCACCACAGTCCCAGCGAGCCACTCCAGGACCAGCTGATACCGCCACAGCCCCAGTGAGCCACTCCAGGACCAGCTGATACCACCACAGCCCCAGCGAGCCACTCCAGGACCAGCTGATACCGCCACAGCCCCAGCGAGCCAGGACCAGCTGATACCACCACAGCCCCAGCGAGCCACTCCAGGACCAGCTGATACCACCACAGCCCCAGCGAGCCACTCCAGGACCAGCTGATACCGCCACAGCCCCAGCGAGCCACTCCAGGACCAGCTGATACCACCACAGCCCCAGCGAGCCACTCCAGGACCAGCTGATACCACCACAGTCCCAGCGAGCCACTCCAGGACCAGCTGATACCACCACAGCCCCAGCGAGCCACTCCAGGACTGGCTGATACCACCACAGCCCCAGCGAGCCACTCTAGGACCAGCCGATACCACCACAGTCCCAGCGAGCCACTCCAGGACCAGCTGATACCACCACAGTCCCAGCGGGCCAGGACCAGCTGATACCACCACAGTCCCAGCGAGCCACTCCAGGACCAGCTTATACCAACACAGCCCCAGCGAGCCACTCCAGGACCAGCTGATACCACCACAGCCCCAGCGAGCCACTCCAGGACCAGCTGATACCGCCACAGCCCCAGCGAGCCACTCCAGGACCAGCTGATACCACCACAGCCCCAGCGAGACAGGACCAGCTGATACCACCACAGCCCCAGCGAGCCACTCCAGGACCAGCTGATACCACGACAGCCCCAGCGAGCCACTCCAGAACCAGCTGATATCGCCACAGCCCCAGCGAGCCACTCCAGGACCAGCTGATACCACCACAGCCCCAGCGAGCCACTCCAGGACCAGCTGATACCACCACAGCCCCAGCGAGCCACTCCAGGACCAGCTGATACCGCCACAGCCCCAGCGAGCCACTCCAGGACCAGCTGATACCACCACAGCCCCAGCGAGCCAGGACCAGCTGATACCACCACAGCCCCAGCGAGCCACTCCAGGACCAGCTGATACCGCCACAGCCCCAGCGAGCCACTCCAGGACCAGCTGATACCACCACAGCCCCAGCGAGCCAGGACCAGCTGATACCACCACAGCCCCAGCGAGCCAGGACCAGCTGATACCACCACAGTCCCAGCGAGCCACTCCAGGACCAGCTGATACCACCACAGTCCCAGCGAGCCACTCCAGGACCAGCTGATACCACCACAGCCCCAGCGAGCCACTCCAGGACCAGCTGATACCACCACAGCCCCAGCGAGCCACTCCAGGACCAGCTGATACCACCACAGCCCCAGCGAGCCACTCCAGGACCAGCTGATACCACCACAGCCCCAGCGAGCCAGGACCAGCTGATACCACCACAGTCCCAGCGAGCCACTCCAGGACCAGCTGATACCACCACAGTCCCAGCGAGCCACTCCAGGACCAGCTGATACCACCACAGTCCCAGCGAGCCACTCCAGGACCAGCTGATACCACCACAGCCCCAGCGAGCCACTCCAGGACCAGCTGATACCACCACAGCCCCAGCGAGCCAGGACCAGCTGATACCACCACAGTCCCAGCGAGCCACTCCAGGACCAGCTGATACCACCACAGCCCCAGCGAGCCACTCCAGGACCAGCTGATACCACCACAGTCACAGCGAGCCACTACAGGACCAGCTGATACCACCACAGTCCCAGCGAGCCACTCCAGGACCAGCTGATACCACCACAGTCCCAGCGAGCCACTCCAGGAGCAGCTGATACCGCCCCAGCCCCAGCGAGCCACTCCAGGACCAGCCGATACCAACACAGTCCCAGCGAGCCACTCCAGGACCAGCTGATAACACCACAGCCCCAGCGAGCCACTCCAGGACCAGCTGATACCGCCACAGCCCCAGCGAGCCACTCCAGGACCAGCTGATACCGCCACAGCCCCAGCGAGCCACTCCAGGACCAGCTGATACCACCACAGCCCCAGCGAGCCAGGACCAGCTGATACCGCCACAGCCCCAGCGAGCCACTCCAGGACCAGCTGATACCACCACAGTCCCAGCGAGCCACTCCAGGACCAGCTGATACCACCACAGCCCCAGCGAGCCACTCCAGGACCAGCTGATACCACCACAGTTACAGCGAGCCACTACAGGACCAGCTGATACCACCACAGTCCCAGCGAGCCACTCCAGGACCAGCTGATACCACCATAGTCCCAGCGAGCCACTCCAGGACCAGCTGATACCGCCCCAGCCCCAGCGAGCCACTCCAGGACCAGCTGATACCACCACAGTCCCAGCGAGCCACTCCAGGACCAGCTGATACCACCACAGTCCCAGCGAGCCACTCCAGGACCAGCTGATACCACCACAGCCCCAGCGAGCCACTCCAGGACCAGCTGATACCGCCACAGCCCCAGCGAGCCACTCCAGGACCAGCTGATACCGCCACAGCCCCAGCGAGCCACTCCAGGACCAGCTGATACCACCACAGCCCCAGCGAGCCAGGACCAGCTGATACCGCCACAGCCCCAGCGAGCCACTCCAGGACCAGCTGATACCACCACAGCCCCAGCGAGCCACTCCAGGACCAGCTGATACCACCACAGTCCCAGCGAGCCACTCCAGGACCAGCTGATACCACCACAGTCCCAGCGAGCCACTCCAGGACCAGCTGATACCACCACAGTCCCAGCGAGCCACTCCAGGACCAGCTGATACCGCCACAGCCCCAGCGAGCCACTCCAGGACCAGCTGATACCACCACAGTCCCAGCGAGCCACTCCAGGACCAGCTGATACCACCACAGTCCCAGCGAGCCACTCCAGGACCAGCTGATACCACCACAGCCCCAGCGAGCCACTCCAGGACCAGCTGATACCACCACAGCCCCAGCGAGCCACTCCAGGACCAGCTGATACCGCCACAGCCCCAGCGAGCCACTCCAGGACCAGCTGATACCACCACGGCCACCCCCGTCCCTCACCCCCAGATCAGCTGGCCGTCACGAGGGCGGGGCGTCACTGCACCGAGAGCGACACGGACACCCTCTGACTGACTGCCCGAAGCATCGATTGTTGGGTTATCATAAACAAAAATCACCTCAATGTCCACCTCCTTCTGGAATAGTGACGTCCTCTCAGCATTCGTCACACTCTTGCACAAAACAATTTCAAGACACTGCCAACTAGCACCAGCAGCCATCAGCTGCTGCCCACCCCGGGCAGTGTTATGTCACATACACGGCAGTCCCATGTATGATACAAGAGAGCAGTCTGGGGATGGGACTGCGGTTTGACACCGGTCCTCTCGGTTTACTGCTTGCCGGACACTGCCCACCGGCGGGAAGCCGCCAGGTAAACAACCAGGCGTGCAGACGGGTAAATGGTCAGCCGGACAGAGCAGCACACGGGCAGAGCGCCGGGCGGCGGGGCGGCGGCGGCGTGAGCACTGTCCGCCGGGCAACAGAGCAGGGCGCGGGGTCCGGCCGCCAGGAAAACGTGCATCGCGGCCGCACGGTCCAGCGGTCCAGACCGGACTCAGACACAGCGACACCGGAAAGTCAGCGGCCGGCCGCCACAGGTGGCTGCCGTGTGCCGAGCTGTGACTGAGACTCCAAGGTGGTCACGGCTCCACACTCCGTCCATAGCTGCACACACCCCGGCCACACCGACTCGCCGCGCACTCCAGCCGCCGCCCACCCCGGCCTCCTGCCTTTTGCGGCCGGTCGCCAGCGCCAGGTATGTATAAGGTGGCGCGGCCACTGCAGTGACGTCATCAGGGGCCGCCCGGTTACTGCCGTACATCAAATCTGGACTCTGCCGCTGACGCTCCGAGGCTGGGGCTGCGAGGCTGACGCTAGCTCCGAGGCTGGGGCTGCGAGGCTGACGCTAGCTCCGAGGCTGGGGCTGCGAGGCTGACGATAGCTCCGAGGCCGGGGCTGCGAGGCTGACGATAGCTCTGAGGCTGGGTGTCAGGCTGACGCTCCGAGGCTGGGGTAGTCAGGAGCCTGTCCAATGTCCATCCCCCGGTAGTCAGGAGCCTGTCCAATGTCCATCCCCCGGTAGTCAGGAGCCTGCCCATCCCCCGGTAGTCAGGAGCCTGTCCATCCCCGGGTAGTCAGGAGCCTGTCCATCCCCCGGTGGTCAGGAGCCTGTCCATCCCCCGGTAGTCAGGAGTCTGCCCAATGTCCATCCTCCGGTAGTCAGGAGTCTGTCCATCCCCCGGTAGTCAGGAGCCTGTCCAATGTCCATCCCCCGGTAGTCAGGAGCCTGTCCAGTGTCCCGGTAGTCAGGAGCCTGTCCATCATCCGGTGGTCAGGAGCCTGTCCATCCGCCGACACCTCGGGCAGCACAGCGCGGCCGCAGTGGTCGGGCCGGGGAGCACCAGGCGGACGGTGACAGCGTGCAGAGCAGCGCAGCAGCAGGTAGGTGCCGCTCCGTCCGCCGCCGGCGACCACCCGCGTTACGACACCGCTGACGTCACTCACGCCGCCTATCTGTCGGGCTTCCCCAGCGGCGGACGATAGCGGCAGCATACGTCACTGGTGCCCACAACGCCGCCAGGTGGACACACGGAAACAGCGCACCGAAAGTGTCACCTCTGAGACACAGGTTGATGA